>JAWPHD010001665.1:0-302344 GCA_037043455.1 Cyrtodaria siliqua
ACTTAAAATACTGGATGATTAACAAACGTTTCAGACAACCTACGCATTAGAAACAAAAACGTAACATTTTACAGTTATTACAAAATAAAACCGTTAATCATTCTCAAAGTAATAACAGATATAAACAGATTTAGTCACCTTCCAACGAATGAAAAAGGCATGCTCAAGGTAACATATTGCTGTGAGATTTGACATATTGCTGTGAGATTTGGTTAAACCAACACACAGACCTTAATAAACACAACAGATAGGAAACTTCCTATCTAAACAGATAGGAAACTTCCTATCTGAAGGCAGTGGATTAGCCAGCTAGAATTATTACTTCTAACGCAACTTTCAAAATTTAATATTCACTGATTTTGAGGAAAATTCAGTCAAACGATATACATGTATCATGAATAGCAGAATGGAACTATACTACACTGAACCAAACAGCTAACGCGCCAGCAGACAATACCTTTAATATCTCAATAATAACAAACAATAAATCAAAACAAATTTCACTCTCAACAAGACAAATATCTTGTAAATTTAAAAAAAATCATTTAAATCACCTGTCTCCAATGGTACCAGTCGGCATATAATAAGTTCAAACATTAAATATTGTCTACTGGCGCGTTAGCTGTTTGGTTCAGTATAATTTACCTTTATTTTGAAATAATAAATTCAATAACAAGACCGCGGTCTGAGGGTGTCTCGCCCACCGCGGCAAACAGCATACAAAATATTTTATTAAATCTGTGCTTAAATGATGTCCACCAAAGACAACACTTCATATGACCAAGTATCAAACAAATAAGGTAATCATAAGAAGTTATGTTACTGAGGTTAAGTGGTTTAACCAGGGTGTAGTTTTGGGAAAGTAACGTAAAATATGACCTTGACCTTGTTATTTTTTGTCATTCAGCGATGTCCACCAATGCCAACAATACATATGACAAAGATTCAAAGACATAAGGTGAGGCAATCACATAAAGTTAACCGAGGTTAAGTTTTGGGGAAATAACGCAAATATAACCCTGACCTTAGTAATTTTGGCCTTACGTGATGTCCCTTGACCCAACAAAGCATCTGAGAAAGTTTCAGAAAAATCGACAGTTGATTTAAAATGCGGCTGCCGCTGCCGGATGTCTCACTACCCACTATCGTGGGCGAGACAAAAAGCAGTTTAGTATCAATTTTGGTTTTTATCTTAAAATAGAGGTATAATACATTATAAAGTTTTCAATTAAACTCCTTTTTTGCTGAATATGGTTAAAGGGATACACTGCATTCATGCAATCTTGACGTTTTATTTTTAAATAAAAAACATCCCGTTTAGTTTTTATACATAACTTGCATTTGTTCACTCATTAATAATAATTTAAGAGCATAGTATAAAGTTAACTGTTCTTGTATATATTATTCACTGTTGATTATATTGCACCAATAATATATTTAAACATACGGTAGAAAATAATATATCAAACATTTTATTTAATTATATGCTAGCAAGTTTAAAGTTAAAATGATACTCGATTAATAAATCGAGGTGCTATGTGCTAATTAACTGTAATGAGCGATATAAACTTCAAGATTGCCATGTATCCCTTTAAGATAACTTGCACAGTTACCTTCATATTCATTAGGTTAAGAACCCAATGAAAACACTGTAAACAGTCTATTAATCTTTAACCTGCTACATACATGTACACTTCTCAAAACTGCTAACTAAACCGCTCACGTTTTGGGTTATATATATCGATGGGTTGAATGTTTTTCAATAAAATAAAAAGGAAATACCAATTCAATCATTTTTACATCATTTCATTTTATTTTTTTCATGGGCAATGCTAGAACTAAACCACAATAAGCAATTACAAACGACCCATGTAAACACTAAAGTCACACTTTTCCCATATCTACATAATGCTAGAACTAAACCACAATAAGCAATTACAAACGACCCATGTAAACACTAAAGTCACACTTTTCCCATATCTACATAATGCTAGAACTAAACCACAATAAGCAATTACAAACGACCCATGTAAACACTAAAGTCACACTTTTCCCATATCTACATGTAGATATGGGAAAAGTGTGACTTTAGTGTTTACATGGGTCGTTTGTAATTGCTTATTGTGGTTTAGTTCTAGCATTGCCCATGAACAAAATTAAAATGAAATGATGTAAAAATGATTGAATTGGTATTTCCTTTTTATTTTATTGAAAAACATTCAACCCATCGATATATATAACCCAAAACGTGAGCGGTGTAGTTAGCAGTTTTGAGAAGTGTATATATAATGGACTGTTCTTTCTTTGAATTAAGACCATTCCATTTATGTGATATGCGTTACTCGCAGGCTGACCTGGGTTTACAATGGACGCAATGGCTATTATTGTCGTGCTTAGCGGGTTAAGGGTTAATTTATCATTTTAGAATTAATTTTTTTAGAATTCGCCATGTAAAAAAGTCAAGAAACTCATTACTCAACAAGTAATACAAACACTCAACATATACTTTTTTATGCAAAAAATAGAATTCACTGTGTTCTGAGAACACATTGTTTGTCTCCTATATACGACTCCCTGTGTTCTGAGCACACACTGTTTGTCTCCTATATAAGACATACTGTGTTCACAGAACACATTGTTTGTCTCCTATATACGACTCCCTGTGTTCTGAGCACACCCTGTTTGTCTCCTATATAAGACATACATACATGTGATACCTCACGGCGTGAGATGAAATCTCACGGAATTCTAACCCTCCTCCCGGCCCCACGGAATTGTGTGAAAAACTCCCGTAAAATTGCTAAAATCGATTTTTCAAAAATCATCGGTCTATTACCTACCAACTTGATCTCGCGATTCGCGAGACCGTCACGTGACATACCTAGATTTGACCTGGATCAATGGCCTGGGGGAAAGTGGGTGAAACTGTTATTTGCAAACAGTTTATTGGCTTAATTGATCTGACCAAAGGATTAGCAGCACACTTATGTAGTCTTTAATGATGTAACTAAACAGGTTAGATACGACTTGAAACAAATTGCCGGCGTCATTTATTTACAAGGTTGTTAAAGTGAATAGCGAAAACGAAAGTAGACTTTCCGTGAATTTGATGAGTATGTATGATTTAATTAAACACAATTGAGTTGTGGGGAATAGGGTGGGTATCTGAAATAAATCGATCAAGATGGGGTCTCAAACATTTTTAATCAAGATGGGGTGTTTTTCAAGTTAAAAAACACATTTTTTTCTCGAATCAATACTCGCTGATAAGCAGAAATAGAATGAATTCAAGAACGACAACTCCTACGAAATTTCGTACTACGTACTCGATTAGATTCGTACTATTGTACATCAAACTCAATTTGATTCATACTATCGGTTATTTTCCAGAGGGGAAGTTATTATGCAGCCAACCGTGCAGCCGTCTTTTGCACGGCCGTTTTTGAAAAATCGCGGCCAATATTTGGTGGAGTGGGTGGGGTAAAAAAAAATAAAATAAAAAAAAAATTATAATTTTTTTTAAACTCTTATTTTATCAATATTTTTATGTTTTGTAAGTACGAAAATATAACAACAAACTTTAAAGGGACACTGTCTGTAAGTATAAAAGTAGATTATTGAGCATAACCAAACAACAACGAAATGAACAGCGAACATGTTTATCATTGGTTATTAAATAAAATATTGTTTAAAAACTGTTTTTATTCATTCTTGTTATCTCCCCTGACATAAATGAAGAAACTTGTTTAAAAGTGTATTTTTAGGTATTCGTTTATGGAATTTTGGTATAAAATACTGCTCGCGCGCTAAAAATAGTCCGCGAAAAAACCTCCCAGATTTTTGCATGAATCTCCCTTAAAAAAATCACTAAACTCCCAGATTGAGGTCCTGAAAGTATCACATGTATGGACATACTGTGTTTGGAGAGAACACATTGTTTGTCTCCTATATACGACTCACTGTGTTCTGAGAACACATTGTTTGTCTCCTATATAGGACTCACTGTGTTCTGAGAACACATTGTTTGTCTCCTATATAGGACTCACTGTGTTTGGAGAACACATTGTTTGTCTCCTATATAGGACTCACTGTGTTTTGAGAACACATTGTTTGTCTCCTATATATAACTCACTGTGTTTGGAGAATACACGGAGTTCCATATTTTGAATGTAAATGAATGCATTACTCATTGAGTCATTAATGAATTTCTTGACTTTCTGATATGGCAAATTATAAACAAAAAATAATTCTAAAATGATTTAATGAACTGTTTGTAATATTTAACTCTGCAATATTAAATTAAATTTGCATCTGATATGCATTAAAATCAAAATGCATAAAACACGCACAAAAGATTTGCATGATAAATCATAAAATCCCAGAGTCGGACAGAACTGGCAACAATCATAGTTTCTTTTCTACTTATTCAACCCTCACGGTTAAGCAATATAAACCTTTTAAATTATATCATATGGCATTTTAACGAAGTTGGATTACATCTTTGCATACTTATACAGTAACTGATACAGTAATTGGCATGGATAAATTTCACCAATTTCATAAATGTTGTTATTTGTTTACAACAGAAAAACAACAGATTAACATCTGACAAGATTCCTGTGTGCATTTGCAAAAATTTAATGTGCTCATATCTGTGCTTGATGCAAAAGACACATGTCTGTGCTTAATACATCATAATTATATTACACTATTTGAACAAATCTTTGGAGTTATTTTTAATAAGAAATGGAGCTGCTGTAATACAATTTCAGGGGTCAAGGCAAAATTTTGTATCTGTTTTTATTATTTATATATATAATCAGACATGTAGTTGCAACAGTCACCATTCAAAAAAAAAAATTTTAAATAATGAATGGCGTTTTTTTTGTCCCATTAAAACACATGTTTTGTTTCATGAACATGTTAATGATTATTTAAATCGAAATCAATACACAGCAATAGATATTTACAATTCACACATTGCAATATCTGTGAAAAGCGAGAGTAAGATTTTATTTGATGACATTGAAAACTTTGAACAGGTGGTAAATGTATTTGTCAAGTATCTGGCAATAGTTGTGCAGCTATACAATTCAGATTTACCTCATTTCCCCGTGCAATCACGCTGTGGTAAAAGTAGTATCAATAATGCTTATTTTTACATACAACTTAGTAGCGGTATTAAATATATGTTTCTCTCCAGGACTATCAAGAAATGTTCATATGATGTTTGAGTTAAATTTGTTAATTGACAATACAGTCGATTTCGGTTATTTGCATAGCCAATTTGTCAAGAAAATATATGCGATTAACCGGAGTATTCGAATAGCCAAAATTGAACATTTTGTACATGTAGCGGTGCACGTTTCTACTTTCGTTTTACTGTTCTGTTAATACTTACATAGAAACTTTATAAAAGCGAGTTGGAGTTTCTATGTAAGATGTTTGATAGGATTAATATTGTGTATATCCGTTTTGTATTTACTGTTTTTTGATAGATTTTATGCAATATTTATGCGTATTTGTTTTCTTTCAACCTGCGTCGCTTTGCTATGGTTTGTCGTGTGAATTACACAGCCATGAAATTGATAATGACACAAAAGGTTATTTTATTTTTCATTTATTAAGTAACCTCTATGAGCTACTCAATGTCATATGCATCTCTACCGATACTAGCAAACTGAGAGCAATAAATAATTAATAACACATTGCTTTACATTCAGTACAAACTTATTATTAAATCGTGTGCTAATTGGTGAGCGATCGTGATGGCGTGGAAGCTTTACGGAAGGCGCACAAAATGGAAAACTTTCTCTTGGCAAGTCAATTAGCACCTTTTGTCAATCAATTTGCCTTGGGCTCATCTCTGTGACCGCATCAATCAATTAACAGTTGAAAAATACAGGTAAATTTGACTTTCAGTATGCAATAAGCCAGATATTCGTTATGCAATTATCCGAAATGTAACAAAAACCTATGCGATTAAACGGGTTTTTTTACATGCAAAAGAATACGAATGGTTTTGTGTTTAAAAACTTTATGCAAATAACCGAAATATGCAAATAACCGATATGCGATTAAACGGAATCGACTGTACTACAAAAAGGGTGGCCATTCATCTTTAAGGTAAACTGATCTAACCTAACTATAACTGACCTTGGAAGTGATGAGGTTTCTATAGATATTATTACACTATAGGGTTCACTTGATGACAACCGACACCTGACACGAGATATTAATTTTTGATAGACGCTAACTTAGGTGAGGGTAATTTATTAAGATAAAAAAGTTCAGGGTTTGAATCCATGCCAAGCTTAATACATAGAACTATCACTGAAGTTGATGAATACCCCACTTTTTTATTCTTCTATTCTTTTATTAGTCCAACAAAGGGTCATAATTTTGTAATCAATTAGGCAATCAACCATGGGTGATGTAGAGGGACATAAGATCATTACATTACAGACAACGTGATTCCTATATAGGCCCACTTCACTTTGTGAAAGCGTGGGTATAACAACCCGGCCTTACTGAGACATTACAGACAACGTGATTCCTATATAGGCCCACTTCACTTTGTGAAAGCGTGGGTATAACAACCCGGCCTTACTGAGACATTACAGACAACGTGATTCCTATATAGGCCCACTTCACTTTGTGAAAGCGTGGGTATAACAACCCGGCCTTACTGAGACATTACAGACAACGTGATTCCTATATAGGCCCACTTCACTTTGTGAAAGCGTGGGTATAACAACCCGGCCTTACTGAGACATTACAGACAACGTGATTCCTATATAGGCCCACTTCACTTTGTGAAAGCGTGGGTATAACAACCCGGCCTTACTGAGACATTACAGACAACGTGATTCCTATATAGGCCCACTTCACTTTGTGAAAGCGTGGGTATAACAACCCGGCCTTACTGAGACATTACAGACAACGTGATTCCTATATAGCCCCACTTCACTTTGTGAAAGCAGGGGTATAACAACCCGGCCTTACTGAGACATTACAGACAACGTGATTCCTATATAGCCCCACTTCACTTTGTGAAAGCAGGGGTATAACAACCCGGCCTTACTGAGACATTACAGACAACGTGATTCCTATATAGCCCCACTTCACTTTGTGAAAGCAGGGGTATAACAACCCGGCCTTACTGAGACATTACAGACAACGTGATTCCTATATAGCCCCACTTCACTTTGTGAAAGCAGGGGTATAACAACCCGGCCTTACTGAGACATTACAGACAACGTGATTCCTATATAGCCCCACTTCACTTTGTGAAAGCAGGGGTATAACAACCCGGCCTTACTGAGACATTACAGACAACGTGATTCCTATATAGCCCCACTTCACTTTGTGAAAGCAGGGGTATAACAACCCGGCCTTACTGAGACATTACAGACAACGTGATTCCTATATAGCCCCACTTCACTTTGTGAAAGCAGGGGTATAACAACCCGGCCTTACTGAGACATTACAGACAACGTGATTCCTATATAGCCCCACTTCACTTTGTGAAAGCAGGGGTATAACAACCCGGCCTTACTGAGACATTACAGACAACGTGATTCCTATATAGCCCCACTTCACTTTGTGAAAGCAGGGGTATAACAACCCGGCCTTACTGAGACATTACAGACAACGTGATTCCTATATAGCCCCACTTCACTTTGTGAAAGCAGGGGTATAACAACCCGGCCTTACTGAGACATTACAGACAACGTGATTCCTATATAGCCCCACTTCACTTTGTGAAAGCAGGGGTATAACAACCCGGCCTTACTGAGACATTACAGACAACGTGATTCCTATATAGCCCCACTTCACTTTGTGAAAGCGGGGGTATAACAACCCGGCCTTACTGAGACATTACAGACAACGTGATTCCTATATAGCTCCACTTCACTTTGTGAAAGCGGGGGTATAACAACCCGGCCTTACTGAGACATTACAGACAACGTGATTCCTATATAGCTCCACTTCACTTTGTGAAAGCGGGGGTATAACAACCCGGCCTTACTGAGACAGTAACTGATAGAATGATATTGTTTTTTGGGAGTTGGCACTTTTGTCACGTCCCTCTAAATCTGATTCTGAGTCATTCTCAAGAGTATATTCTGTTGTAGGACTAGTCGCTCCAGCTTCAATATAATGAGACTGGGTGGGGTATCATGTCATGTGTCCATGGCATAGTATTCAAGTGTGGCAGTACTAAAAGCTGAACATTGAGCTCACTGCTCCAAGACGTTGTGACAGGAGTGACTGATTGTTAAAACGATACATACAGGCGGTCAATGAAAACGCACCAGTAGATCATATGGGCATTAAATTTTATTGCTTAAGTATCGTATTTCCTCTAATAGTAGCGCCCGGGCGTATGCAAAGTGCGAAGGGGGCGCTACTATTATGATTCACATTTTCAATATATTTTACCTCCTTTCCCCCCCCCGACGGTTTCCTTATAGAATTACTGTACGGCGATCTTTTACTGTGACACCGGTATTGACTAACCAAAACCTGACTGTATACTGAGTAATATCACTGTCATCACTCTGCATCTGTATGATACAATATCCGTCGAACTTGGTGATTACAACACGGGTTGGTTGTGTATGAATTAAATAATAATAAGGATAAACTAAATATTAAACTGAACGAAAGGAGGTAAATAAAAGCGGTAATTTATATTGATGATGATAGTGCTTTAAAGTTTATGTCTAGACCATACCGGTGTCATTGTAAAAAAACTCCCGCAATCAAATCGATTAGCAGTAAAGACGAAAGAATTGTGTGTTTTTTAGGAACTTTTGATTTTTGAAGCAGGTAAGGTTTCTTAAAACAGGTGAGGGCACTTCTATTAGTGAAGGCGCTACTAAAAGAGGAAATACGGTAATTCATAATAATACGTGTGAAAAATATTAATTTACAAATGCAAACACTGATTGTCTCAGAATTCCTAAACATGACATATAATATTCAATTAAAGTCACAAGGGTGAAAAACAAGTCACACATTTTAATACCGGTTATGGCCAACCGTTTGACCGTTTTTAGGAAATCATCAAACCGATATTAAAAATGTGTGACTTTTGTTTTCTACCCATGTGACTTTAACTGAACACTAAACACCACATTTAGGAATTCTGAGACAATCAGTATTTGCATTTGTTAATTCATTCAGTTTCAAAAAATACACTTGTTATTATAAATTACTTGAACAATCAAATTTAACACCCATAGCATCCACTGGTGGGTTTTCATTGACCGCCAGTCTATGTGTCAACCCCCGTTATATGTTACATCCATATAACTATTGGTGTACTGTATTTGTAATGCTCGGGACTTGTATGTGTGTGGGATAGTCTCCTATGAAGATGTGGGTGTACATTCAGAAACACTGCCAGTGAATCAACAGTTATTAGTAAGGGGGATGGACATTTTGTGATCACAATCACCTCTAGATCTGGAGGCTGAGGACTACAGACAAGTTACAAATATCACTTCCAACTATCACTGGCTCCTCTCTCTGTGGTTAGAGGAGTATAGGCAAGTCTCACTGGCTCCACTCTATGGTGAGAGTGGTCTCACTGGCTCTCTGTGGTTAGAGACTACAGATAAGTTACAAATTTCACTTCCAACCCTCACTGGTTAGAGGACTGCGAACAAGTATCACTTCCAACTTTCATTGGCTCACTTCTAACTCTCACTGGCTCCCCTCTCTGTGGTTAGAGGAGTACAGACAAGTTACACATCACTTCCAACTCTCACTGGCTCCCCTCTATGTTGTTAGAGGACTACAGACAATTTCCACATATCACTTCCAACTCTCACTGGCTCCCCTCTCTATAGCAAAAAGAGCACAAGCAAGTTAACATATCACTTCCAACTCTCACTGGCTCCCCTCTCTATGGCAAAAAGAGTACAGGCAAGTTAACATATCACTTCCAACTCTCACTGGCTCCCCTCTCTATGGCAAAAAGAGTACAGGCAAGTTAACATATCACTTCCAACTCTCACTGGCTCCCCTCTCTATGGCAAAAAGAGTACAGGCAAGTTAACATATCACTTCCAACTCTCACTGGCTCCCCTCTCTGTGGTTAGAGGAGTACATGAATCTCCGTGCCAAGTATGTGATACAACACAGTAGTGCTGCGCGGTATTATCGGTTTATCGATGTATTGTGATACGGACCTCAAATTAATATGTACCGTGATATTTTTTTAGCATACCGGTGCATACCAGTTTTCTCTACACGTGTTTTGATTATGAAAGTAAATCGTACTTCCAATAATATCTGGTGTTCGCTTATTGTAAAGTGTGTATATGTAGTGCTGGGTACCATGAACTCACTTGCGAGGACATTACTCGACGTTGAATACAGCAGAACATTGTCAGAACTGCCATGCTTAATGTTTTTCATTCACAAGCAAAACCAGCATTGCATCACTTTACGTCATCTGCATCTAAGTACACCAGGAAATCAGAAAAGTCTATTGAAATTATCAATGCAATCGTACAAGACAATATTAAAGGTTATTGAATTTGTATGGCTAAATATTACTTGGAACGAGTTGTTTTGGCAAAGGACGACGAGCTTGCGAGTCTTCCTGCGCCAAAACAACGAGTTAACCTTTTTATTGTATACTTTCATATTGTTTTCGATCAATGTTAATTGTATGACTATTACTTTTCATTGTATTGGTGTTATTTTTATAGCTTTTGATGGAATTCCTATCTTGTCATTCAGTTTCATTTTGTGTGGATGATTATTTTGCGCGAATCTTTGACGTCATTAAAAACATCAAGCGATTTTCTAAAGTTTGTTTACCATTCGATAACGTTAAAAACAGTGGGTGAGTGACCATTTCAATTATTTTATCAATTTCTGCCATAAAAGGTTTAAAAAAAACACATATTTTTTGTTGACACTATAGGAAGGATTCCGTTATTTTTATTTAAAAGTAGTTCCTTATTTTTATTTCGCGGCTCTTAGCAAGCACGAGCAAAAGTTCCGGTGCAATATCAATGTGTGCATTATCGTAGAATATTGCACACTTAGCTCAATGCAAACTAAACGGGACAATATGAAAGTATACAATAAATTATGATACGTATCGCGTTACAGTCTCCTGTATAGAAATATATTGCCATACGTTTTTTGGATGCAATACCCAGCGCTACAACACAGTGAAAATAGGTTTCCAGAACTGGACTAAACTGTCTGGCAACTACTTGTGAGTCGAAGACGGAAAAGTAACACATACAAAACTTATATCTCCCCTTTTTTCTTTGAAAAACCGAGTCAAAGAATGCTGTGTGTCCCTTTAATCGAAATTCGTGCCAAGTATGCGATACAACACAGTGAGAATAGCTTTGCAGAACTTGACTATACTGCCTGGCAACTACTTGTGAGTCTTTACCCACAGTGCACTCCTGAACAAGTGTTCCCTCTTCAATGCCGTCTATAATTTCTTTTGATGGGACCTTATTAATGCACTGTATTCTTCCCAAGAGTTCCACCACTTGGAGATCTCTGAATTGTTCATGGAATCATTTCTAAAGTAAAGATACGATCATACTGAAATAAGTCAATCTCATCACTATAATAGTTAAAATTAAGGTAAAGTATATAAATGAAAAGAGTTTTGATATAACTCAGTATTTTTTAAACATTGTGAAAAAAGTGACATCAGGCTCTATCTTCGACAGTGATTAAATCCAGATAAAGATTATCATGATAAAGATTAAACATAGTTGAGTTCTTCCCTACATGGATTTGTTTGTAACTAGGATTATCAACAAAACTGCAAGATATATCTCCTGACTGAAAACAAAATAAACTGGATAGGTCTACAAACGGAGAGGGTTTATTGGAATAATTGATAATTAGGTAATATATAAAAACAATTTTATTGTATTTATTCTTTCTATATTAATTGCATTTAACTTTTTTGTTCACTATTAATTCAAACAATATATATATATACTTTTTTATTGATTGTATTTATTATTTTCATATTAATTGCATTTAACTTTTTTGTTCACTATTAATTCAAACAATATATATATATACTTTTTTTATTGATTGTATTTATTATTTTTATATTAATTGCATTTAACTTTTTTGTTCACTATTAATTCAAACAATATATATATATACTTTTTTATTTATTGTATTAATTATTTTTATATTAATTGCATTTAACTTTTTTGTTCACTATTAATTAATTCACAAACAAAAATGCTCTTTGTTATATATATATACTTTTTTATTTATTATTTTTATTATTTAAAGATCTTATTCAGATGTAATATATTAGAACCTGACTGAATATAATAATTTTTCGCATTTGATTTTTCTCCACTAATTCATTGTATTTATATTATCTCAGGTAATCTGATATTGCATCTGAATAAGTTAATTTATTTATTTTTTAAATTAACTTATTCAGATGTAATATATATATACTGAAACGAAAAAGAAACGCAACTCAGGAATTTCCACTATATATTGTATCTACAATAAGCTGCTGTTAATCGAATGGTACATGGCTACATTAGACCCTAACTTTCGGAAAAAAAGCCTAAAACAATACATAACACACAAAATATGATCCCTTCATTGTTTCATTATTGACAGAGTACACGTTTGGCTCAAGCAGGTGAGCAAACTAAAATTTTGCAAACTCTTTACGTTAAATACAGTACTGAAATGGCTCAATTTTTCAAAGAGGAACTTCAACATTTATGAAATTCTTGTTACAAAGTGTACTGTGATTAAAACGTCTACAACATCACAGTTGTGTCCTTTCTCTAACTAACTGCAACTTTTTTTATCTTGGGACTTCTTTGGACTATTACATGGAATTAAGTGTGCAGTATATACACATATATAGCGGAAATTTCCGAGTTTCTTTTTCTCTTCAGTATATTAGTACTGACTAAATAAAATATGTACAACTTTTTGCAATTGTTAAAATTAATTTGATTTAACTTTTTTTATTACTGTTAATTCAGAAACAAATGCTCTTTGTTATTTTGGATTTGTTTTTTCACTCGCATATCTCGTTCATGAAAAGAACCACATTTATTACATTTCTATGGGTGAAAGATTGGGATTTATCAGTGAAAGAATATTCATATTTGCTAAATAACTAACTCCGAACACAAAAATAACTAACTGTCACGTTGAAATATGACATCAGTAAACTAAAGTGTTGCTGACGTCGACATCATCCGTCAATAATGTTCAATAAAGCGAATAATTTAGGTTAAAATTATGCACAAATGATTTAAAATGTAATTAATAGTTTATTTAACTGCTGCGTTCGATTATAGGGAAATCCTTCACTCAATGGTAGTCGTGTTTGTTTTTTCACTTACTCGCATATGCTCGTTCGTGAAAAGAATAACATGTCTACCATCTTGTGAAGGATTTCCCTATAATCGATTGCAGCAGTTAAATAATCTCTATGTCTACCATCTCGTGAAGGATTTCCCTACAATCGATTACAGCAGTTAAATAATCTCTATGTCTACCATCTCTTGAAGGATTTCCCTATAATCGATTGCAGCAGTTAAATAATCTCTATGTCTACCATCTCTTGAAGGATTTCCCTATAATCGATCGCAGCAGTTAAATAATCTCTATGTCTACCATCTCTTGAAGGATTTCCCTATAATCGTTTGCAGCAGTTAAATAATCTCTATGTCTACCATCTCTTGAAGGATTTCCCTATAATCGATTGCAGCAGTTAAATAATCTCTATGTCTACCATCTCGTAACGGATTTCCCTATAATCGATCGCAGCAGTTAAATAATCTCTATGTCTACCATCTCGTGAAGGATTTCCCTATAATCGATTGCAGCAGTTAAATAATCTCTATGTCCACCATCTCGTGAAGGATTTCCCTATAATCGATTGCAGCAGTTAAATAATCTCTATGTCTACCATCTCATGAAGGATTTCCCTATAATCGATTGCAGCAGTTAAATAATCTCTATGTCTACCATCTCGTGAAGGATTTCCCTAAAGATTGCAGCATTTAAATAATCTCTATGTCTACCATCTAGTGAAGGATTTCCCTAAAGATTGCAGCAGTTAAACACTTATGGCCAACATTGGGGACTCTTCCTTGACTGATATCCTGGAGGGACTATAAATCTTCGAATTACACACATACACACACATAGCTCACAAGGTTTTATGAATGGGGCTTAACGTCGCATTTAACTTTTAACGTAATCTTCACTCATATTTCAAAGTGTCTACTTGTAGCAGTGAGCTCTATGCTCAACTTTATATGCTGCCACACTGGAATACCACACCGTTGACACATGACATGATACCCCACCCAGTCACCCATGACACCGGGCCGACCTGTTCTAGCACTAACATTTTATTTGCTGAGTGTTAAGCAAGGGAGCTACTAGTACCAACTGTATAAAGTCTTTGGTGTGGCCCAGTCCGGGATTAAACACACATCCTCCTCCATGCTCTACCACTACGCGTCCCAGTTGGGGATTGAACCCACAACCTCCTCCATGCAAGGCAGATGCTCTACCACTATGCCACCATCGTGTTCTTGTACTCAAATGTAGTCAGTATTATAAAGTGGGGTGGGTTTAGGGGTGAGGGGCGGGTGGGAGGGGGGGCAGGGGGTATTATATATTTACACAAGTTAGATGGATTATTGATTATTGATGAAAATGTGCCAACAATCAAATCTATGAAACTGAATACTTGGGTATGCAAATATGCCTTTAGACATTTTACTATTTTTTTTCTTCTTTTTACCCTGGATAAGGGGAATTTTCTCAGCCAAAGGGGGCAAAAAAAGTAGGATGTTTTTCTAGGGAAAAAGGCAGAATAGGGAAAAAGGCAGAATTTCGGCCTCTGTTTATGAAGGAAAACAAGGCCAGTCAGGGATAATGAATTTTTTATCAAGTTTATGCATGTGTCAACTTTGCAGAATCGGATACTAATTGAATCTAGTCCAAAGGTTATGTTTAACGTGTGTGGGATTCGGCAGAGTTTAACATAAGCATAAACTCTGTAAAACTAGAAGGGTGTTCCAAAGATCACTTGTTTTGCCTGCCAATGCTTATTTCAGCAAGGACTGTTATTAGACAGGGTGCAGTCCATCTTGATTGTTAACCTTTTATGAAACGGGGCATAACTGTGCATTGAATAATTGATAAGTAAGAACTGTATAAAGTTTCATGACCATAGGTCAATATTATGCAAAGCTATGAGTTAAGTTTAGTTGCAGGTTAAAGTTTTACGAAAAGTGGCATAACTCTGCCAAAATTAAATTCAGAGTTATTTCACATTTTAATAATTGATAACGAAGAACTGTATCATGTGTTACGACCTTAGATTAACCCTTAGCTCGCTATGAATGTATAATGGACTGTCCTTTCTTTGAATTTGGACCATTCCATTTACAAAGGGAAGTTTTGATTAAATGACAGATGAGCAGACAGACAGTGTAAACGGTGATCAGCCTGCGAGTTACTCATAGGCTGATCTGGGTTTACACTGGCTGCAAAGCCTGTTGTAGTCGCCCTTAGCGGGCTAAGAGTTAATATTTTGATTAGTTAGGAGCTTGGTTAGGTGCAGGATATTTTTTTACGAAATGAAAAGTCAGATCTATTGGACAGGTTGGTTAGGTTGCCGGTTAAAGTGTGACAGATGAAGAAGGATGGACAACGACGGACAAAGTGATCCCGAAAATCTTCATCCTTATAATTTCAATTTTTTTATTAAAAACAAACATTTTATGATTGAAAACCCATTTAAAATAAAATGATAATAGTATGACTAGCACGCAAAAGATGTAACTCCTCCATGCAGAGTTCATGCTGTAAATGTTTTGAAGCCATCGTCATTTATTGCATTAGTTTTCATCCAATGAAATAACACTAAATATAGATATGCTAATGATGTTGGAATAATTTGATTCTGATCACTAATCAGCAAGAAGTGTCATGGACCAATCATGCATCACTTTAGTCGGGTCACTCCCGCCAAAAAACAATACTTAGTTTTGATCTGTCACTTACAAGCTTACATACCCCAGAGATTTCACCCAATCAACAGTACAATATGTATTTACACCTGTAAGTAAAGCACATGAAGTTCCACAAATGCAATGGAGTGCATGGCCAATGTTTGCGGGACTAGCCCGAGGATAATTAATGGAGGGGAGAGCTAGATGTTGTAATAATCCCTAACCTTGCCTTTACATAAACACCAACAAAAGATTCTGTAATAGCGATCAAAACAAAATAGTAATATCAGTTAGGCTATAAGTTACACTGTGAAGATAAAAACCTGTTTTTACCATCACATGAAACAAAACGTTGGTAATATCAATTATTACAGGCTTCCTAATGATAATACCACAGCTCATTTCACCCATGTTTTTTGTAACAGTTGGCAAAAATGTGTAATATGACCTTAGTTGTTCAGGTGCGACTTTAAAATCTGATTCAAATTAATTTATATCTTACTAATCCAACTTTAGGACGGGTACATGGAACCCTTGCACAAGATGTCGTAGTTTTATTTTTTGACCAATAAGGCCAAGAAAAGTAGGTGCGTTTCCTACCAATAACCATCCTTATTTTCAACCTCCGGTGGGTGGGGGTGGGTGTGGGAGGGGACACATAATTTGGTCAAAACATACTCTGGCCCCTACTTGCAGATTATTGGGGGACTCTGGCCCACTGGCCCACGCATGTTCCTATGCCCTATGCAATGTAACAAAGGAAGCCTTCAACTGTATGAGTGAGTGCATTATTAATTGCATGTAACCAACTGTATAGCACAGAGCATGTCTGTGCACAGGTAATATAATTTACACCAAGATCAAAACTAAATGTATGCACAAATGATGCACTAGGTTAACAAATTTTCAAACAGAACATTATTTTACCAGATTGTATTAAAGGCAAACCATGGGTGCAGTTTCTCAAATTTGGATGCAGTTTGATATTGGTCAGGCTGCAGTTTCTCAAATTTGGATGCAGTTTGATATTGGTCAGGCTGCAGTTTGATATTGGTCAGGCTGCAGTTTGATAATGGTCAGGCTGCAGTTTTATTGGTCAGGCTGTAGTTCATCAGGTCAATGCTGACTTTGCACCTGTAGCAAATCAGCCAAATGAAAAAAATATAAAATATGTCTAAGATTAATTATTCATAATGTTTGTATATGTTGCAAAAACAACATTTTATTGATATTTTACAGGTTGGCAGCTCTTATGCTCTAAACAAAACAAATACAGGAAGTCGCACAATACCAAGATGGATTTTAAAAACATACTCTTTACAATTGTGCTAGTGACATTCTACCAATCCAGTATCGCCTGTCCGGCTGGGTGCCAATCATGTGACAATGGGAGAGTCAAGTGTGCGGGGGCAGGGCTTGATTCTATGCCCGCCTCTTTACCTGAAGATGCCTTCGTGGTGGACTTATCTCAGAACAGCATCAGAACATTAAGCGATATGCCAAGCATGCCCAATGTACAATCTCTGAAACTGTCTTTGAACAGTCTGACCATCATTGAAGGAGGTGTGTTTAAGTCAGCACCTCAACTAATGAGCCTTGACTTATCAACGAATCAGATAACAAAGGTGTACAAGAACGGACTGAAGGGTCTCGAGAACTTAATGACCATATCACTGAATGGAAATAAAATCTCCAAGTTAGGAAAGATATTCACACGGACTCCAGCCATCACGTCAGTCCGACTTGGATACAACGAGATCGAAAGTTTAGGAGAAGACGACTTCACAAACAGCCCAATGATCAAAATGTTGGATCTGAGTAACAACAAGATCAGCAGTATCCATGGCAATGCATTTAAGAATCTTGACATGCTACGGTACCTTCTTCTCAGCAACAACCCCATCGTGAGCGTGCCCGAACTTACAATCAGCAGTACCATGCTCTCATTGGCTGATTTTACAAACTGTCAGTTAACGTCAGTTCCACGCACCATGCCTCCCTCCCTGAAAGACTACAGGCTTGGCAACAACAAAATTACAAAAATCTTATACGAAGATTTCCAGAACATCACGAGTCTGAATCTCCTCATCCTCAACGACAATGACATCTCCGACGTTGAACACAGGTAAGAAATTGAATATGCTTTGGTTCACCCTTCCCACAACTATTGCCATTCGCTCCTAACACCCTATTTTAAATTTCAAAATGTTTATTACTGTATTCCTCACTGATAATCACTAGTTTTGGTCCAGGGTTCCCCCATGGGAAATATAGTTGAAGATAAAGTGACTTTTTTTTAAAATTAATGTCTAGCATTTGCGAAGGTTTAGCTATGACTTTACAAATTTAAGTCAAATGATGAATCATCAACTCATTTCACTGATTTGTTATTGTATATGATCGCTGCTAACCATATGCTTGGAAATTAATTTCATTCTTCTTTTATTCAGGTCATTTGGGAGCTTGGAGAACTTAAAAGAACTCTGGATGAGTCATAATGAACTTGTTTATATTCCTCGCGGTTTACCACAAAATCTGGAGAAGTTCTACATTGACAACAACCACGTGGTAGAGTTGGAGCCTATGCTATTCAAACCAGACTCCAAGCTGAAAGAATTTTCTCTCGAGTCCAACAGAGTGCAAAAAGTTCACCAAGATTCTCTGAAAGATGTCCAAGAATTGGAACAGCTCAGTCTCCAAGGTAACCAAATATCGCTGATAGATGTGGGAACATTTGCCAACCTGCCAAATTTACAAGGACTGAAGCTGACCAAAAACCCTATACAAGTGTTTGAGACAGGAGCATTTGCCGACTTGGAAAGTTTGATGGAAATTTCACTGTCATACATCAACCATCCAATCACCGGCCAGGATAAGCTTCTTGTGGAGAATTTTCTCAGCAGTATGCCAAACTTAACAAGCATAGATTTAATGAGCTCGGTCCACCTGACAAACCATTTTCTCGAGTTGTTTAAACTTCCTGATGCACCAGTGATGGATAAAGTTACCACTTTGATCCTACAATACAACGAGCTGGAGACACTGCCGCAAAATATCAAAAACATATTTCCTAATGTTGATAAACTTTTTTTGGATGGCAACCCATTCAGATGTGACAAACAGTTGTTATGGTTACATGACTGGATGCAGACATCATCAGTCCTTTTCCATCAGTATGAAGAACCATTCTGCAACAAACCTGAGGCAGTAAAGGGAAAATTTCTCTCGGAACTTGTTGCAGATGACTTTGTTGATGCACCAGAACCAGAGAAAGTTCCAGCTGAAACTTCAGAAAAGAATTCTGCTAACAATCCAGATCTGACTGGTCTCAGAACGGATCAAGTTGAGACAGAGGCTTCAGTGGCAGAACCAGTCCCACGTGAGGTTGCTTCAAACCCAGACAGAAGTAGCTCAGCATCCATTCAACATAATAACTACCCTCCTCAAAATACTAACTTACAGCCACGGCGCCAGTCTAACTCTGCTGGTACCCGGGTCATCATAAAACCCCCAAAGTCAAGTTCCCGCAACACACAAGACACATCAGCAGATAAGAAAAAGAATGACAGGTCAGCCAGAAAAGCCAAAAATGCTGCAAGGAAAGCAGAGAAGGCGAGAAAGAAACGGGAACATGACGCGAGAAAAATAAAGAATCGAAAGAACAAAGATGCAAGGAGGAAGAAAAGACGAATACGGCACTCCAAAAGATGTCAAGTCGATGCAGAAGGGAATATGAAATGCGAGAAAAGAAAGAAATGCAAGGTGGATAAAGAGGGTAACACAAAATGCAGAAAACGTGGAGGTAAAAACAAAAAGGCAAAGAAAGTAAAGAGGACTGAATCCACAGCTTGAGATGATGGATACTCTCATAAGTGCAGGATAAGCAACCAACACCAGAATATATCAGTCTTAATTCTGAAAACTTGAACACTGTGCCAGGGTTGGCAACAACCACTTTAATATCAGTATTTATTATTTAAACTTGAGTTAGGGTTGGCAACAACCACTTCAGTATAAGTCTTTATTATTAAACTTGAAACACTGATACAGGGTTGGCACCTACCATCACAATATAAGTTTTGAAACAGAGACGATGCTTTAGTGCTATGGAGTTTTCAATATGTACATTTCAAATTTGGGGAAGAGATGAAAAATTAAGAAATTTGGAAAATTTAATTTGTTGCTAAAACCGATTCTATTATGGTTTGGATCTGGTAGTTTTGAAACATGTAGACTAAGGTTTAGTTTCATCCTCTGCAAACTCTAGTAGAATGTCACATTTGTTGAAATAGACAATATTGAGATATGTTTAAATATCTACAAGTAAAAAGTTGATGTTATTCACATTGGTGCAAGTCAAAATTGAAAACAAAACAAAGCATGTTGAACAATATTATATTAGTCCTTGTGTGCATTCTCGCTTGCCAGAGTATAACAACGGTACCCCTTGTTAGTATGATAGCACTAAGTAACTGTCTTATCTGGGAATGAGGCAGGATGCATCGACGACCAATCGGATGCAATAGTATCAAGTTGAAGTGGAAATATTTTATGAAATGGTAACTGATTTGAAATGTGACCTTTTTTTTCGATCAGTTTAACTCAAACTAATGTAATGAAAACACCTCAGTATAGAATTGTAACTAAAAAAAATAATTTTAAATATCAATTAAAAATGGCATCGATTACCCATGACATTGAAGTCTGCTCTAAAATACCTTTTTGCATGCCACCACCTATTTATGATGGTTTTAATCCGAGGTATGACTTGGGACCATTGTTACACTCTGAGATGTGAGAATGCTTGTGTGTAGCAGCTAGAAACATGTAATCGAGTATTATGCCAATATCCCAGTTCGAAAATTACATTTTAGGGAAATTACGTCCCCTTAAAAGCTCTTCAGCTTTTGAGATAAGAAAAGCATAATTGCTCCCGGAAGCTGGAAATGCACTCTGCCTGTGTAATAGTAATAATTTTCATAATGTCCCCTTAAAAGCTGAAAAGTTTTAGGCAAAATTTGCAATCGTGAACCCGGCCAATATTCTTCGGGATCCCGTCTCGTGTATCATTTAGCCGGAAGGCAACAACACAAAAAAAAGTGCACTATTGCTAAGCTGTTGCTATAAAAACAATGTAGCCATTTGCCACACATGTTGATGTATGATTTGCGTTGCATGTTTGTTATTCACAATACAGATGAAGGTTTTATCACTGCTTTCATGTAAATAAACCATAGATGGAGCAATCGGCTAAATGACATTGCAAAATGTTGAAGATAACTTTGATTTTGAATGCAAATTCATTTTGACAGAAATTTGACACGTGTCACGCTAGTATGACATAACCGAAATGGTGATCTTCGATATACATTCGAGTAATGCTGCTAAGCGGTGAATGAGATGTTGCGAATGCAAAATTTGCTCACCAGCTGGAAACGACAAGTCTACTTTTACCGTTAAAGGGAAGCAAATCATGTTATCAAACTGGGTTATATTTGCGCTTGTTTTCATGCAATAAAAGCTGAATAAAAACTATTTAAATTTTTTCAAGATCCAGTAGTTATATATATACAGTTGAATATAGGCACCACAAGTAGGTGTTGAATAGAGGGTCTCAGAGAAGAGTTGTTTACTAATTGGGCTACCCTCTAAAAATAAAGTCTTTAATCCAATTCAGTAATGTAATGTTTGTATGCCTGTGCATCCAGGACGGTAAAGATGCAGCGTTTGAAACACTAAGAAATTTGGCAAAAAAAAATCAGCCAAACAAACAATGCCAAACAAACATTCCCAAACAAGAAATATGGCCAAACAAACAATTTAACCCACAAACATTCCCAAACAAGCAATTTGGCCAAATAAACAATGTAGCCAAACAAACAATGCCAAACAAACTATTTGGCCAAACAAATAATGCCAAACAAACAATTTGGCCAAACAAACAATGCCAAACAAACTATTGTTTGGTTGACAATAAGCTGATTGACTACCTGACCCACTGTAAACTCTGACCCAACTGTAAACCCTGACCCAACAACGTTTTACTATAAGGAATGTGAATGTGTATTTGTAGCGAAGCGACCATATAATGTTCGCAACCAAGTTAGTAATAACTGAATTGAATTGGGATTTTAAGGCGCACCAACACATGACATGTAATATGGCGCCTAACAGGAATGAATCTCCATGTACATCAAGATAAAATATGTAGAATGGGCCTAGAACCGTCTCACCTGCAGAACTGCAGAGTTGCTGCAAATTCTATTGTAGACACTCCCTTTACGCTGGAGCCACATTTATTGTTTTTCTGCCACTGCTCTAGTGATTTGAGCGAGATGGCAACTGAAACAATGCAGGGGTCATGATGAAGACCTTTAATGAGCATGAACAACAAATGTGAAGATGAATTTGGGGGGGTAATAAAAAATAAATATAAAGTAAATTCTGCTGTTGCCATTTTGACTACAGCAGAAGATAATACAAACCATCCCAGGATGCAACACCAGTGGTGGATACAGAATTTGAGATTGGGTGGGTGGGGAGGGGTTTAAAAAACAAGTTATATGTAACAACCAAAAAACACACACACACACATTTTTCAGTTTGGGAAAGTGGGTTTTGGGGAGGGGGTGGATGGGGTGTGCACTTTTAATGTTGACAACCAAAAAAAACTACTTTATAACATATGATTTTTCATAACTTTCCAGATTTTATGGGAGGTAGGCCTGCCCCCCCCCCCCCCCCCCCCCCCCCCCCCCTCTTGGATCCGCCCCTGCAACATGATAACAGCAGATAAGCACTTTTGAAATGGCATAACATTTTTTACTTTTTTACAGCTATTTTTAATTAAGGCAGTAAATTGAATGCCAAATCACTTTCTGAGACAATACACAAATTCTCTTGATAATTGTGCATGAGACAACGCAGCAGATAGTTCTGGCTGAATCAGATAATGTGAATCTGATTTCCGTTTTTGACATATTACCCCTAATAGTAGTGCCCGGGAGATATGCAAAATGGCAAGGGTGCGCTTTTATAAAATGTCAGAAGAACAACAAGAAATGTGGAAATTCCACGAAAACCAGGTTTTTC
The DNA here is from genome assembly GCA_037043455.1 of Cyrtodaria siliqua. NCBI lineage: Eukaryota > Metazoa > Mollusca > Bivalvia > Adapedonta > Hiatellidae > Cyrtodaria > Cyrtodaria siliqua. The sequence continues at coordinate 23,118 of JAWPHD010001665.1, forward strand.
ATTTAAAATGCTATCACATTACTGGTAAGATGAAATAACACGTTTTTTTTTCTACAAAAAGCAGCAAATGAAGTTGTTGAAGTTCTAGTATTTAAGTGATATAAACAGTGTAATATAGAATGAATAGATTCACATGTGAATCACAAAGAAAATGCATACACAGTAAATGAGGACTGTAAAAGATTTGTTAGTAAGGCAAATATAAGCCACATACACAACAAGTTTCATTGCAAAATCTCATTTCCAACTTAAGTAAGTTTTCTTTTTAAGTAACAGGGACCTTGACCTTGACCCCAGTGACCCCAAATGCAATCGCAAGATTCCTTTCCATATAAGGTACCTATACAGCAAGTTTCGTTCCAATATTGTATTCCCAACTAAAGTTATTAAGAGGAAAACATTTTTCTATTTTTAGTAACAATGACCCCAAATGCAATTCCAAGCTTCCTTTCGATATAAGCTACCTACCCTGCAAGTTTCATCGCAATACCTTATTCCTAACAAAAGTTATTGAGCGAAAGCTAAGAGTTTGACACCTCCCGCACGCCCGCACCCGCCAAACGACATACCCCAATCTAATAACCAGACCCAGGAAAACCTGGTTAATAAAATAAAATAAAAATTGAGTTTCGATTTTTTTTTGGGAGCTTTTTTGGATACAAAAGATTGAAAATGCCTTGAATTTTGAAGTATTTTATTTTATTATTAGAGGAGGCGCTCTTATTAGGGGCAATACGGTATTAAGAATTACTTGTAATTATCCCCCAGACAAACAAACCTGTTGGTCCCCACCAAATTAATGCAAATAATGCAATCAGTCATCATCTGCTGTAAAATCTTTAAAGGGACACATGGCAATCTTAAAGCAATTATCAAGCATCAAAATGATCACCTCGATTTATTAATCCTGTATCATTTTTGATTTTAAATCTGCTTACATATTAATTAAATAAAATTACTAGATTTAAATTTGTCTTCATTATTCTGCCTTTAAGGGACACATGACAATCTTGAAATAATTATCAAGCAGTGAAATTAGCGTCTCGATTTATTTATCCAGTATCATTTTGACTTTAAGCCTGCTGCATATAATTAAATAAAATGTTGAGTTTTCATTTGATTTGTCTTATTTTACCATCGGTTTAAAAACATTATTGGTAAAATATAATCAACTGTTAATAATAGGCAAAAACAATTTGTTTTATACTATACTTATAATTAATATTAATGACTGAACAAACGCAAGTTCTGTAGATAAACTAACGGGACGTCGTGAGTGTGTCAAAAATCATGATTGCTGTGTTTCCCTGTAATTTTAACCCTTACCCCGCTATGAATATATAATTGACTCTCCACTCCATTGCATTTATGTTACAAAGGGGTGTTTTTGAGAAATGACTGATAAGCAGCCAGACATTGTAAACCCAGATCAGCCAGCGAGTTACTCGTAGGCTGATCTGGGTTTACAATGGACGCAAAGGCTATTGTAGTCGCCCTTAGCAGGCTAAGGGTTAAATATGTTTTCGGTGCAATTTAATCACAGCTAGTATATGTGGTAATATGAAAAAAACAATGTGCTTTTGCCTCTCCAAACAATGACTTAAATTTTATAAGTTACCGCGAATCAAGATTGACATGTGTCCCTTTAAAGAGTTAAACTATGTTGCAATTAGTGAAAGAAAGCTGTTGGTTCAACTTCACATATTTCAGCCATTCATTACACCAAGTCCCTTCAGGGTAGTCAAAACCACATCAAATGGTGATGAGGCCAGGCCATCACATTTTTTTTTTGAATTTTAAAAAAAATAATATTGGGGTGTTGTTGAGGGGATGTTTTTTTAAGGACATGGGAAACATTGGCAACTGCTTTATGGGATCCAGAGACCAATGGCCTAAAAATTTAAAGGAACTAGGGAACAGTGAACAGTGGGTGGAATTGTCATTACTTTATACGGTCCTGGGAACAAGGACCCCTGCTTGAAGAGCCTCGATGATGCTTTGCCTGCAGAAACCAGAGTTCAGATTTCAACTATCCTTGAAACAAAGGCAAAACATTTCAGTTAATTGTGCTTGTATATTAAAGGGACATACGGCAATCTTGATTTTTTTCCCTGTCAGTTTTCTACGTGTGTAGGTTTCCTACTAAATTTCAGGCTCCTTATAACCTAAATAACATTCTATTTAAAGGGACACATATGGATAATTCCAACTATTTAAAGGGACACATGGCAATTTTCAAGTATTTTTAACATGCATTAAAATTGCGCCCCGATTTCTTCATCCGGTAACATTTTTACTTTAAACCTGCAGCACATTATTAAAGGTAATACAATTTGGAAGCTTTCAAATTAGAAGCTCTCAAATTAGCAATATGGGCTTTAATATAAAGTTTATTTTAATGAAGTCCTGTCTTCAAAAAACGCCCTTCTATGGGGCCCAAAGTTTGCATCTAGATGTTTAGGGAACTCATAAGACGAAAAAAATTGCTTTAAAGGGATACACGGCAATCTTGATTTTTAAAAAGCTACATAACTTTTTTTCAATCATTAATATTTATTCTAAGAACAGTATAAAGCAAATTGTTGTTGCATTTTACTGACTGGTGATAACATTGCACCCATAATATAATGAAACCTATGGTAGCATATAAGAAGAAACAAGAGGTCAATGACCTTGAAGCTCTACTGATTGATTTTGATTTCAGCAAGTAGTCACTACAGACTTGTTTTTTGAAAATCTATTTTTAACAGTGGCGGCAATCTTGAATTTCCGGCCGACCTGAAATTTTGCTAGGATCAATTAGACATTACGAGCAACATTCCTGTGAAGTTTCATGAAAATCCGTCAAGTAGTTTCAGAGGAGTAGTCGCTACAAGTTTTCATTATATAACTCTATGTAAACAAAGATGGCCGCTGGCAGCCATGTTTAACATTAAATCAAAACGTTTTTCGACAAGGACCAACATCATGTCATACTGATCATTTTAGAAAAAGTCCCATATCAATATCTCTTATAGTTTTGAAGTAGTCGCTACAAACTTATTTATTTTAAATCTATTTTTAGCTGTGGCGGCCATCTTGAATTTCCGGCCGACCTGAAATTTTTCTAGGATCAACTAGACATCAAGAGCAACATTCCTGTGAAGTATCATGAACATCCGTCAAGTAGTTTCAGAGGAGTAGTCGCTACAAGTTTTTACTATATAACTCTATGTAACCAAAGATGGCCACTGGCAGCCATGTTTAACGTCGAATCAAAATAATTTTCCACAAGGATCAACATCATGTCATGCTGATCATTTTAGAAAAAGTCCCATATCAATATCACTTATAGTTTTCAAGAAGTAGTCGCTACAAACTTATTTTTTAAAAATCTATTTTTAGCTGTGATGGCCATCTTGAATTTCTGGCAGATCTGAAATTTTGCTAGGATCAATTAGACATCAAGAGCAACATTCCTGTAAAGTTTCATGACAATCTGCCAAGTAGTTTCAGAGGAGTAGTCGCTACGAGTTTTCATTATATAACTCTATGTAAACAAAGATGGCGTTGGCAGCCATGTTTAACGTTGAATCAAATGATTTTTGACAAGAATCAACATCATGTCATGCTGATCATTTTAGAAAAGTCCCATATCAATATCACTTATAGTTTTCAAGAAGAAGTCGCTACAAACTTGTATTTTAAAACTCTATTTTTGCTTTGGCGGCCATCTTGGATTTCACATCAACATGAATTTTTGCTAGGATCAACTAGACTTTATGGGCAACATTTCTGTAAAGTTTCATGAATATCCATCCAGTAGTTTCAGGAGTTGTCGCTAAAAATAAAAGTTTACGGACAGACGGACGGACGGACAGACGCACGCCGCACCACGGCATAAGCTCTGCTGATCAGTCGAGCTAAAAATGAAAACTCAAAATTTAATTTAATTATATGCTAGCATGTTTAAAGTATAAATCATTAAAGTATAAATCATACCGGAATAATAAATTTAGACGCTGATTTAAATGCTTGGTAAAAACTTTTAAGATTGCAGCTTGTCCCTTTAAACCACACCTGTGTTACTAATAGAGTATATTTCTCAGAAATGCCATGGACGTTTTTGGTTGTTGAAGATTAAGTGGTGAAGCCATGCCTGAGGGATACTTGTTAAGATAATGACATATATGCCCCAACAACTGATAAAGTAGCAAAAACAATGTTGCGGCATATGAGGTTTCAAGGCCTATCCGCACAAGCTGGATTATTTAGAGCTACTCCCAGGAAGAGAGAGTGTTTATTTTGTATGGTGTTTTACGTCATTTTCAACACGTTAGGTCAATTTTTTGTGGTGGATGATGGTTATGATAAAATGATCATAATGTGTGGCGATGATGATGATGTTGATGATTTATGATGATGACGATTAAGAATATATCAAATCGAAGATGAATGAAATGGGGTTTAACACATCATCGGTTATTATGGGGCAGCAACCTCAGAGGGAGATGAGATGAGACAGCGTCTGGACTAGTAATTCATTAAAGTGTTTGACCGATAGATGGCACCAAACATCAAAACTGACTACGACGTGACGTCATTTTGACTACATCAAAGTGCACATTGTTTTACGAGCAACATCAGTTCCAACGGGAAGTATGTACGTCCTTATTAAATTATAAATATACAAAAAACTTCGTTTTTTTGTAGTTTCTGAAAACATTATATTATCTATATTACAAAATGATGTTTAAAATTTAATTTTTAGCATTAATTGTGATCCGCTAACTTTGTTGGGGAGTAATTTTATTACACAACATAGTGCGTAACATCACATAATTTTTGATGCTGCCGTGACGTAGGGGGTGATTCCCATAACAAACTGAAGTTGACCAATCAGCGGATCAGGACTGTTTTTTGTCCAGACCTTGTTTTGATGTCACACATTTTAAAGAAGCTTACTCCAGACCATCGTATGGACTTTTTCGCGAGAGGTCTGGATGATCGAGACTAGAACACACAGTACACAATCTTTTCAAAAGGGAGATAATCATCAGTGCAGCTGAGCTTGTTCAGTCAAGAGTGACCTACCTTGTTCTGGACTAGACTGTGTCTCTCCTCCAGTTTCTTCCACATTAAACCGGACAGTGCACATGCTTTCAAAAGGGAGATAATCACTTCTGCAATTCAACATTATTAAGTTGACAGTGGCCCGCCTTGTTCTGAACTAGACTGGACAAATTATTAAGTCAAGAGTGGCCTACCTTGTTCTGCACTAGACTGTGCCTCTCTTCCATCTCCTTCCACTCCACCCTGGCCTTGGCATTCAACTCTTTAACCTACAACATTACACAGATTCATAGTATCAAATGAATTGGCGTTTTATATCATGTTCACATATAATATTAAGTTATATTGGGACAGCAACCTCAGAGCGAGATGAGATGAAGGAATTTCCCATAAGACATATCTTCGCAAGGGAGCGAAACCGTGAAGGGCAGAGGCCTGAAGATCTAAAACACAAGGCCGTATCCACCGAGATACCGCGGCAAGATACCTCCTTTTATTTTCCTTAGACCTTGTGACCTTGATAGGTCGGATTCCTATGCACGACTCAGTTTCTCATTGTAATTAACATTTGCGTGAAGCTATGGCTGAGACATACGGACGGACAAACGAATAGATGGTATGATTACCATATGACCCTCCCTTCAGGGGCAGAAAAAAGATACCACAAGAAGTTTATTGTTTTGAACCAGACTGAAATTTTATTTCTAATTACATGTATACAGGCGAACCACTGCTGGTTTTCTCTGGATGATCCCAGACGAGACCCCAAATATATGATGGTTAAAAATGGTGCCTCAACCTGGACTCTGCTCCAGTCTCTGGCAAACTGTGCCAATGCTCTTACCTAAGAGCGATCGCTCTTACCTAAGAGCGATCGAGGACACATGGTTGGCAATCGTTTATTCACCATTTACCATTTACCTGCTTAAATGTATTTTCCCTACAAAGAAATCACACGAACCTTGAAAGATTTAATGAACTTGTTTGGTTTCATAAAATTTAAAACCAATATGAAACGGGAACTCTTTCATTAACAAGAGGTCAATGACCTTGAAGCTCTACTGATAGGTTTTGATAGTTAGATCAGCATTCCTGTGAAGTTTCATGAAAATCTGTCAAGTAGTTTCAGTGTAGTCGTTACAAGTTTTTATATATATCTCTAGGATGGCAACTGGCAACCATGTTTAATGTTGAATCAAAATAATTTTCAACAAGGATCAAGATCATGTCATGCTGATCATTTTAGAAAAGTCCCATATCAATATCACTTATAGTTTTCAAGAAGTAGTCTCTACAAATTTGTTTTTTAAATATCTATATTTAGCCGAGGCAGCTTTCTTGAATTTCCGGCCGACCTGAAATTTTGCTAGGATCAATTAGACATCAAGAACAACATTCCTGTGAAGTTTCATAAAAATCCGTCAGATAGTTTCAGAGCAGTAGTCGCTACAAGTTTTTACTATATAACTCTATGTAAACAAAGATGGCCGCTGGCAGCCATGTTTAACGTCGAATCAAAACTTTTTTTTCCGACAAGGACCGACATCATGTCATGCTGATCATTTTAGAAAAAGTCCCATATCAATATCACTTACAGTTTTCAAGATGTAGTCACTACAATTTTTTTTCTAAAAATCTACTTTTAGCCATGGCAGCTTTCTTGAATTTCTGGCCGACCTGAAATTTTCCTAGGATCAATTAGACATCAAGAGCAACATTCTTTTGCAGTTTCATGAAAATCTGTTTCTGGAGTAGTCGCTACAAGTTTTTACTATATAACTCTATGTCAACAAAGATGTTCACTTGCAGCCATATTTAATGTCGAATCAAAACGTTTTTTTCCGACAAGGACCAACATCATGTCATGCTGATCATTTTAGAAAAAGTCCCATATCAATATCACTTATAGTTTTCAAGAAGAAGTCGCTACAAACTTTTTTTTTTAAAAAGCTATTTTTAGCTTTTTTGGCCATCTTGGATTTCACATCAAATTGAATTTTTGCTAGGATCAACTAGACATAATGGGCAACATTCCTGTACAGTTTCATGAAAATCCATCCATTAGTTGAGGAGAAGTCGCCACAAAAAAAGTTTATGGACAGAGAGATGGACGTACGACGTACACTGCACCACGGCACAAGCTCTGCTGATCTTTGATCAGTAGAAATGATAATCTACTTTTTCCATACCTGGTCTGCCATGTCCTTCATATATGTCTCACCGTCTGTATATAGGTCGTGACCCTGGTGGAAGAATGTAGACTGGGCCCTCATGAAGGACAACATCTGTAACAGGCAAACACATGTATTACACAAACACATGTATAACACAAAGACACATGTATTACACAAACACATGTATTACACAAACACAAACACATGTATTACACAAACACATGTATTACACAAACACATGTATTACACAAACACATACATGTATTACACAAACACATGTATTACACAAACACATGTATAACACAAACACAAACACATGTATTACACAAACACATGTATTACACAAACACATGTATTACACAAACACATACATGTATTACACAGACACATGTATTACACAAACACATGAATTTACACAAAGACATGTATTACACAAACACACGTATAACACAAAGACACATGTATTAAACACATGTATTACACAAACACATGTATTACACAAACACATGTATAACACAAAAACATGTATTACACAAACACATGTATTACACAAACACAAGTATCACACAAACACATGTATTACACAAACATATATAATATGAACTAGGTACTACCTATGTGACGGGCAAAACCATGACCAGGCTTTGATTGCAGTAAAAACAGTAGAAACTCTAGATACTGATTTTTCATAAGTAAAGTTCTCATTTGTCAGGGACGGAGACATGATTTGAGATTAGGGAGAAGGGGAAGCGGGGTGGTGGTGGGAGGGGTCTTAGACTTAATGTATACTCCCACAAATACCAGAACATATATACTCAAGTATGGAACTGACATATTTCTCAGGTAGACACCTGCTGCCTAGACTAACAGACTAACAGACTACAGACTCCCAGATCATTGAGGACTTCAGAGCCAAATTCGGCATTCCATCGGCTCATAAAGTACATAGCGATGATCGATAGATGTCGATTGTTTTTACCAGCATTTGTCAGTTTTATCCAGGACTATGTTCATTCCAAGAAAAAATCGTCTTAGATTGGAAGAGGGAGGAGAAGAAGAACCCAATCTGGAATGTATTCAAGCCAATCAGTATTTAAATATTGATGTACCGGGCAATGTAAAATACATTTTTAATGGCATAAATCTGGCCCTTAGTAACATGGACACCTTTCAAAAGCAAGCTATACAGGAATTCAATTTGTAAACAAATCTTACAAGAATGGGAATACTGGAAGGATTTGGATTCAGTTGAGTATGCTTGCAGCTTCATTTAATCAAAGCAATACATCAACCATCATCGGATACTCATGGGCACAGATCTATTACATCTCTGCCACTGGTGACATTATGTTATACTCCATTCGAATGGAGTATAATGGAGTATAATGTAATGTCACCAGTTGGACCTATGAGATGTCAGGAAGGTTGACTGAATGTTATTTAGACATGCTCTACAAAATCTTGAAAATGAGTAGAGGCGGATTCAGGTGGGGTAGCAGAAATTCTCTAGTTGCGTTTCTTTTTCGTTTCAATATATATTGATATGACTTTCACATATCAATATGTTTTTGTTTTTTTTACCTCCACTATCTATAATAGTTTTGAAAAAACTAACCGCACCATGCAGTAATTAGGCTAAATACGGTATTGCACAAACACATATATTACAATGCCTGTAGACTGACACTGTTATCAGGCTCTCTTTAGAAGAACTTAAAATTTACAGATGTTTCCAATTTATGATAAAAATGTCACGTCAATCAAAATATGGTGTAAGCAACATGTTGTAAGGGTCTTAAATTTGACTTCACCATACATGTATTTTGAATGGAACTGTGCATAAAATGCTTCAATTAACCCTGGTGCATAAAAAAGGGCTCACTTGTTATGTTTAGGCCCTTTAGAATAGTTAATATCATCATTTGTCAACCCTTAACGTGCTACATATATGACTGATCAGCAGCCAGACATTGTAAAGGCTATTATAGTTAGAGGTGTAACAATACATCAAACTATGTATTGCGATTATGATCGTCCCGATACCGATGCATCGATAGCAAAGTGAACTATCGATTACTATTGCCGATAGTAATCTGAACTATCGATAGTTTCAATAGTCAGTTAATATTTATATTTCAACAAATAATCTGATCAAGTCATTCATTTCAGAGTTTTTACGTTTGCTAAGTCGTGTTCTCCTCTCCCAAAATAGCACCCTCGGAAAACAAAGCAGGTGCATGTATGAATTCATTTATGGCCTAGAGGTGGATCGGCAGTATTGATAATTTAATCTGGGGATTCCCGAACACGTGGTGGCTACTAAAAGACGGGACGCTTGATACGCAGGGGATGAAATATATTTTACTGTATACTCGTCCTGTAGGACGAGTGGCATTGACATGTTACTCGTCCTTATAGGATGTTTACTCGTCCTGCTCTGATTGTAAAAGTTCATAAGTCAAAGTAGTCAGATACCATCATTTAACACTATTATATATAAATAAAACAAAGGGAAACATCATAACGTGTTTGTTTTTTATATATAAATCAATGAAAATTATGAAACTTTGACCAGTATTATAGATGATTATATTCATATTCTATAGTTTACTACAGTCTGATCATGGTCATTACGGTTACTCTGGCATGGTATATATTTTCCCCTTTTCCTGTGAAAATTTCTCCTAATATTTTTTTTTTTTATTAGAAAATGTTAAACTCCAATACAGGAAAACAGCATACTTTTTGCAATTTCCCTTCCTGAAGGCCCAGTTCCCAGTTATCTAAAAGGTGACAAGTGGCCTTAAAGATTTCCCCCGTGAAAGTGTGTTATTTGTATAACATCAAACACCGTAACGTTTGCGCTCCGTGAAATTAGAACGGGAGCCGCATTTTAGAATGTCCCAAAACGGAAATGCGTTAATTTCCCAATATCCGGTTGACTTAAATTGCATTTTATCGCTGAATAAACAGAGTTGCGACTATTTACTGCATTTATTCGCTTAATAAACTATGTAAGAACTATTTTATTTGTTGTTGTTTTCTACTGAAATGTTTCAGGACGACCAATTCATGGGTTTCACTCGTCCGGATTCGAATTTCACTCGTCTATACGAGCGGACGAGTGGAATTTTCGTGCCCTGATACACGATTGTTGAACGCGCACAAAGTAAAAATCTAAAACTTGTACTTTCAAATGGTTTATTGCACCGCAGAAATATTGAGTAAACATAAATATTAAAGCAACTTAGGTGAGTATATTTGAATTATTTGGACATTATCAACTATTTACTGGACCGCTTTCCGCCTGTCCCGTGTAATTTTGAATCCCGTATTTTAGGAGTTACAGATACGTCACATAGCAACAAGAAATATGGCCGCTATCGCTAGGGATTTCGAAATTGTTAAAAACAAGAATGCAAAGGCCCCTGTTTGGGCAAATTTCGGGTATTATATATCAAAGAACTATAATAACACAGTTAACCATTTTACAAAACATTGTAAGTTGTATTATTATAGTTCATATTATTCAAATAATTAATAAAATGTGTTTCTCCCGTGTGAGCTTTAATAATTTCATACACATTTCATTTGTATCAATACTGTTGCAATAGTATTGCAATAGAATATCACAATAGTAATAGTATTGAAACTGTACTTCCAGCAATAACAATACTATTGTAATAGTCGATAATTATTGTCCCTTCAATAGTCAGCCCTAATTATAGTCGTGCTTAGCGGTCGGTTGAGGTCGGACCCCTAGCCCTTGACAAATGACCTGATCTAACCCCTTTAATTTAAAATAAGATTTACCAATCTTTGTATAAAAACAGTAAATCGGAGGTCATTCTCTCACAAACGAAAATATTTTTTTTGAAGATGATGGGTATAATTCTAAGTTATTGAGTGTAAAGGACCTTTCATTATCAGATCACAGTGACCTTGACCTTTGACCTATTGACCCCAAAATCAACAAGAACTATCACTAAAAGGTGATGAATACCACCATTTAAATCAAACAATGGGCATTAATTCTGTAATAAATTAGGAAGTCAACACTGGGTTATGCAGAGGGACATAAGATCATCAGTTGTTATATGTATATGAAGTTTGGGAAAAAACATTCCAAACTGTCTCAGGAATGCATGTAACAAAAATGTGTTAGGAGACACAATGCGACAGGATGGTATAAAAATGTGCACGATGGGACGTTACAGACAACGTGATTCCTATATAGCCCTCACTTCACTTTGTGAAAGTGGGGGTATAACAACTCATCCTCTCATCAAGAACAATAAAGTAATAAAGTTTGAAGATGGTGGGTGCAATCCATCGAATTAAGTTATTGAATCAATAATTTGTCATTATCGGTTAACAGCGGCCATGACCCTTGACCTTTGACCTACTAAACTCAAAATCTATAGGGTTATCCTCCCAACAATGACAATCAAAATATAAAGTTTAAAGACTGTGGGTGCAAGTTATTGAGCGGAAACTATTTTTCATTATCAAATCACAGTTACCTTGACCTTTGACCTACTGACCCCAAAATCCTTCAGAAGTTATTGAGTGAAAACATTAGTGTGCTACATAGTCAACACAGAAATTGAAAGAAACGAAAGTGACCTGCATTTTGTGGAAAGAAAATTGCAGTGATGCAAAAGTTGGAACACCAGTCATACCAGGCCTATTAAATTAAAAGTGTGGTCCATATGCTGCACAAGTCTATAAACAGGATTTGTACAGAAAGTGGGATGATGCAAACGTTGGCAAACCATGCCCGGTAGATGAGAGGAATACACTGATGCATATTTACATTCACTCGATTCATTCTGTTAAACAATGTTGAAAGATCTGATTTGCATAAACCTCACTTTTCAAGGTGGGCGGAGATACTGTGCTTGCAAGCAATTTGTCTCAGTAGAAAATGGCTCGTATACTGTCTGAAAATAAACTGACGGTAGTTGTTTCCCTTGCAAGTTTTTTTCATCATTTAATATAATTCTCCCAAGTCACTGTATTGTTGGCACTAGACAGGAAAATAAAGTAATTATAAGAACAGATTCACATTTTATGTGGTTTTTAACACCGGTAGTATGGCAAATTAACCATAAAGAGCAGCGCTAACCAGCTTCATGGAATTTTTTAAAACTGCATAATCCAAAATAAATGCGAATCAGTTCTTAAATATGTTGGCGATTAATTCCACCAACTTTCAGAAATTCTATCAAACATTTAAATGTTGCTGTGACTTGATGTGAAACAACAGTAACTACAAACAAAACACCAATACAACAAGGAGATACTCACTGTTTCCAACACCTCAAATCTCTTCTTTGACTGAAGAATATTAATCTGCAAAATAAAAAAATACCATAAGACTCATGGTACATGTAACTGAAACTAATTTGGTGTGATAATGTTTTTGAATTGAATTGGGTTTTAAGGCGCACCAACTCATGAAAGGTTATATGGCGCCTAACAGGAATGAACGTGCCAGGCTCATCTTTCAATTACTTCAAGATAAAAACGGGGTGTGATAATGTTATTGCCACAGAAGTTTTCATTTTTACCACAGAGGCATTTCATATATTAACTTCCCAATCTAAGTTCAATGCTCTTTGTAATGTAAACAATACAAACAATTGGGATTTGACAAAATTTCAAACACATGGTATCATTTTGAAGTGAGAAAACATACAAAAAGAGAAGTGCTCAAAGTGGTGCGAATGTCTGATTGCAAATTCAACATTTTAACTGAAAACTCTAAGTAAAAAGCGGGGATAATTCAGGTAAACTACAAGACAGCCATAAGGTTCTTGTCATACAACATTGTGTAATGATAATGAACATGTGTGCCAAGTTTCACAGCTTTCTGACGTTTTGAGAAATAAGGAAATACGAAAACTTTAACCAAAAACTTTAACCAAATTGTCAAAATACGTAGACGGACTGACGGACAGATGGAAATCACTAAATTATAAGCCTGGATTTGCTACGCAATCCTGCTAAAAATTTCACTCATCTATACACACTTGTGAAACTGTAGTGTGAAAGAGAGACAATTTTATGTTTTCCCACTTCAAAAAGGTGTTTGAAATTATGACAAAACTCCCTTATCGATGAAATCAAATGCCCTCTGGTTTGAGGTACAGATCTGATTTTTGCATGCTACATACATTCTCATTGCGATTAACATTTTTGTGAAGTTTCATGCAATTTCCTTCAGTACTTTCACAGTTATCACAGTTATCGACTGTTTCCGACGGACGGATGTTCCATTACTACATGTGTCGCTTCAGGGGCACAACAAGTTAAAAGTTCAAGTTCATTGTCAGTTTAAGACTATACCTGGTAGACATAGTCTAGCGACGTATGAGCGAAGCAGGACTTATTGGCAGTCATGAGGTTGCAGGCATCCTCACAATCCTGGGGTTTACTACGCAGGGCCTGGGAGTTACGCTGCATCGCCGTGTCCATATCGTCGCTTATCTTCTCAAAATGTTTACGAGTTTCCTTCACTTTCTTAATCTCACTGTAAAAACAAACAAATCCAGTACAAAAATGTGTACTCTGCATAAACATTCCATAAACATATAGGACATATCAATAAATTATAAAAAAAAACTAGATGGGTGTTCCGTGTAACATGTGTCTTGCCTGTCAGCGCTTTATCAGTATAACAAGGGTTGTTGGACCCAGATAAATGACCTTGACAAACTTAAGAAAAAATTAGTATTTAACCCATATAATGACCTTCAGTGTGACCTTGACCTTATATTTTAGTATGGTCATGTTGATGTTGTCATGATGAGTATATACAGAAAGTTTGATGAAGAAATATCAAGAAATGAGAAAGTTATAGCAACATTACGTTTTCATGAAGAAAAAATGAGTATTTACATTTATAATGACCTTCAGTGTGATCTGTGACCTTGACCTTTAGATTTTAGTATGGTCATGTCGATGTTGTCATGATGAGTATATATTGAAAGTTTGATGAAGAAGTATCAAGAAATTAGAAAGTTATAGCCACGTTAAGTTTTGACGGACTGACCGACAGACAACAAAGTGATCCCTTTGTATCGCATTTTTCTTCTAAAAAGGCGACACACAAATGTTCAAGTCCCTATCCTGCCATCAACAGGCAAATTTTACAACAGATGTACGGTACACTGTTTCTAAACCTACGCGAGATATATTTAACACACATTTTGAGAATCCAAACTCTATAGACACAATATAAAGGGCTTTTAATAATAACCAGCCAGGTCAAACTCCAAAACTGGAGCGAAAAATTGCAAGTTACCAACTCATTATTCATTTTATGCATATTCAATCAGGGCTATTTTAGAGTCCATGAATTAACCCATACTTTTAACTGGCACATATACATTATTACATGACCAGGTCAGAGTTTTGATAACAGATAAGCAATTTTGCCATTATTTGGAGGGTTATTTTCATTAAATTTTTTCTAATGTTACATGAGATCAACCAACCTGACTGCTCTAGCAATCTATAATCTATCCTTTTCCTCCTAAATATCACCGACCAGGTGCTATGCAAAATGCCAGGTGCTCATATAAAATGTAAAAAAATATATATTAATGTTTAATTCTGATTGTTTTAGGGGTGGATTTTTGGTTACAAAAGATCGAAATGTATTTTGAAGATCGAAAATGTATTTGAAAATCTTAAAAAAATTATGATTGTTTTTTGAAAAGAAGGGGTCGGGGACAAAGGGGGAGGTGAGGGGTGGCGAATACAAGGGGGGATGCTTTATTAGGGGAAATATGGTAGTGGATATTTTTTAAATGTCTGTCCTTAATTTCTGTACTAGTTTAACCCTTAACCTGCTAAGCAGGACCATAATAGCCTTTGTGACCATTGTAAACCCAGATCAGCCTGCGAGTAACTCATCATATAAATGGAATGGTCTTTATTCAAAGAAAGAACAGTCCATTATATATATGTAGGGGGTTAAGTGTTAAAGATTCTGGGTGAGTTTGTGACAACATAAATCACGCTTTCTACATGAAATCCTAGTATATCACCTATAAAAATGTAACAACTATTCACGCTTTTTACATGAAATCCTAGTATATCACCTGTAGAAATGTAACAACTGTTCGCGCTTTCTACATGAAATCCTAGTATTTTACCTGTAGAAATGTAACAACTATTTGCGCTTTCTACATGAAATCCTAGTATATCACCTGTAGAAATGGAACAACTATTTGCGCTTTCTACATGAAATCCTAGTATATCAATAACTATTTGCGCTTTCTACATGAAATCCTAGTATATCACCTGTAGAAATGGAACAATTATTTGCGCTTTCTACATGAAATCCTAGTATATCACCTGCAGGGCTTCTAAAATTTTAAAATGCAAATCGGTCCAGGTTTTTTACTGCCGTTAGAATCACACTTATTTTGAAAAAATCACTAAAATCGCCGTACCCCACCCACCATGTCAGCTGCACCATGCATTTTTTCCGTTTAGTCATTGATATAGAGAACTATTTAAAATGTATGTTTGTATTATATTTGTATTATTTATAACTTACTTTATCACAATTTGTACATTTTAATGACTGACATCATGTCTTCGCTTTACTGAATGAATAATTTTCACTCAATATTAAAATTGTTGATCATTTGAGGAATTGAACCGGAAGTGTTTAATAAACCGGGTAGGTATAAAACGCGGACTAACACGCGCGAACTAGCGGATTATATACGATTTTACATAAATTTGAGTAATATTGTTTTCATCAATTAGCTTAATTAATACCAAATGTTACGACTAACGCAAACAATTTCGGTCCGACTTAAAACGGTGTCAGGTTTGATCACTTTCCTTAATTAATGTCATTAATATTATACTTAAAGTTATTGTAAAAAAAAATATCAAACAAACAATTAACACATCTCGGTATTTTAATTTTTTTTAATGACGCAAACAAATTTCAGTCCCAGCTTTGGCTACTTAAACAAGAGGTCAATAACCTTGAAGCTCCACTGATTGATTTTGATTTCAGGAAGTAGTCGCTACAAACTTGTTTTCTGAAAAATTATTTTTAGCCGTGGCGGCCATCTTGAATTTCCGGCCGACCTGAAATTTTGCTAGGATCAATTAGACATCAAGAGCAACATTCCTGTGAAGTTTCATGAAAATCAGTCAAGTACTTTCAGAGGAATAGTCGCTACAAGTTTTCATTATATAACTCTATGTAAACAAAGATGGCCGCTGACAGCCATGTTTAACATCGAATCAAAACGATTTTTGACAAGGACCAACATCATGTCATGCTGATCATTTTAGAGAAAGTCCCATATCAATATCACTTATAGTTTTCAAGGAGTAGTCGGTACAAACTTGTATTTTGAAAATCTATTTTTAGCCATGGCGGCCATCTTGAATTTCCGGCCGACCTGAAATTTTGCTAGGATCAATTAGACATCAAGAGCAACATTCCTGTGAAGTTTCATGAAAATCCGTCAAGTAGTTTCAGAGGAGTAGTCGCTACAAGTTTTCATTATATAACTCTATGTAAACAAAGATGGCTACTGGCAGCCATATTTAACATCGAATCAAAATAATGTTCGACTCGGATAACCATCATGTCATGCTGATCATTTTAGAAAAAGTCCCATATCAATATCACTTATAGTTTTCAAGAAGTAGTCGCTACAAACTTATTTTTTAACAAGAAGTCAATGACCTTGAAGCTCTACTGATTGATTTTGATTTCAGGAAGTAGTCGCTACAGACTTGTTTTTTGAAAAATTATTTTTAGCCGTGGCGGCCATCTTGAATTTCCGGCGACCCGAAATTTTGCTAGGATCAATTAGACATCAAGAGCAACATTCCTGTGAAGTTTAATGAAAATCCGTCAAGTAGTTTCAGAGGAATAGTCGCTACAAGTTTTCATTATTAAACTCTATGTAAACAAAGGTGGCCGCTGACAGCCATGTTTAACATTGAATCAAAACAATTTTTGACAAGGACTAACATCATGTCATGCTGATTATTTTAGAAAAAGTCCCATATCAATATCACTTATAGTTTTCAAGAAGTAGTCGCTACAAACTTGTATTTTGAAAATCTTTTTTTAGCCATGACAGCCATCTTGAATTTCCGGCCGACCTGAAATTTTGCTAGGATCAATTAGACATCAAGAGCAACATTCCTGTGAAGTTGCATGAAAATCTGTCAAGTAGTTTCAGAGGAGTAGTCGCTACAGGTTTTCATCATATAACTCTATGTAAACAAAGATGGCCACTGGCAGCCATGTTTAACGTCGAATCAAAATAATGTTTGACTCTGATAACCATCATGTCATGCTGATCATTTTACAAAAAGTCCCATATCAATATCACTTATAGTTTTCAAGATGTAGTCGCTACAAACTTCTTCTTTAAAAATCTATTTTTAGCTGTGGTGGCCATCTTGAATTTCTGGCCGATCTGAAATTTTGCTTGGATCATTTAGACATTAAGAGTAACATTACTGTTAAGTTTCATGAAAATCCGCCCAGTAGTTTCAAAGGAGTAGTCGCTACAAGTTTTTACTATATAACTCTATGTTAACAAAGATGGCCGCTGGCAGCCATGTTTAACGTTGAATCAAAACAATTTTTGATAAGCACCAACATAATGTCATGCTGATCATTTTAAAATAAGTCCCATATCAATATCACTTACAGTTTTCAAGAAGTAGTCGCTACAAACTTGTATTTTGAAAACCTATTTTAGATCTGGTGGCCATCTTGGATTTCACATCAACATGAATTTTTGCTAGGATCAACTAGACTTCATGGGCAACATTTCTGTAAAGTTTCATGAAAATCCATTCAGTAGTTTCAGAGGAGTAGTCGCTACAAAAAAAAGTTTACGGACAGATGGACGGACAGATGGACAGACAGACGGACAGACAGACGACGGACGCCGCACCACGGAATAAGCTCTGCTGATCTCTGATCAGTCGAGCTAAAAATTTCTGATCATTTTACAAAAAGTCCCATATCAATATCACTTATAGTTTTCAAGATGTAGTCGCTACAAACTTCTTCTTTAAAAATCTATTTTTAGCTGTGGGGGCCATCTTGAATTTCTGGCCGATCTGAAATTTTGCTAGGATCAATTAGACATTAAGAGCAACATTCCTGTAAAGTTTCATGAAAATCCGCCAAGTAGTTTCAGAGGAGTAGTCGCTACAAGTTTTTACTATATAACTCTATGTAAACAAAGATGGCCGGGCAGCCATGTTTAACGTTGAATCAAAACGATTTTTGACAAGGACCAACATCATGTCATGATGATCATTTTAGAAAAAGTCCCATATCAATATCACTTATAGTTTTCAAGAAGTAGTCGCTACAAACTTGTATTTTGAAAATCTATTTTTAGCCGTGGGGCCATCTTGAATTTCCGGCCGACCTGAAATTTTGCTAGGATCAATTAGACATCAAGAACAACATTCATGTGAAGTTTCATGAAAATCTGTCAAGTAGTTTCAGAGGAGTAGTCGCTACAAGTTTTCATTATATAACTCTATGTAAACAAAGATGGGCAGCCATGTTTAACGTCGAATCAAAACGATTTTCGACAAGGCCCAACATCATGTCATGCTGATCATTTTAGAAAAAGTCCCATATCAGTATCACTTAAGAGTTTTCAAGAAGTAGTCGCTACAAACTTGTTTTTTAAAAACCTATTTTTAGATTTGGCGGCCATCTTGGATTTCACATCAACATGAATTTTTGCTAGGATCAACTAGACTTCATGGGCAACATTTCTGTATAGTTTCATGAAAATCCATTCAGTAGTTTAAGAGGAGTAGTCCCTACAAAAAAAAAGTTTACAGACGGACAGACAGACGGACAGACAGAGGGACGACGGACGCCGCACCACAAAAAAACAAACCGACACAAGCAAACAGGCTAACACCTTACGACTAACAATTACAGACGGCAACACTCGCTTCAGTGAACCGACAGAACGCGTGATATACTTTCACTGATCACACATCAAAGGCATGCTAACTGGCTATAGACTCTTTCGGAAAAATCCCTACTATCGGTAATGGTTTAGTCCAAATTGACCAAATTGACCTACTTTCGCACAGCGAGTGACAATCATGTTATGGATCAAAGAATATTGCTGCAAGGCATATTTTAGGATATCAGAAGGAGTGTGAAGGGCAATTGAAGATTTTTTAACGACCGATAGATAAAATATCTGGGACCGATTGAAACAGCGATTTTAAGGAAAAACGTTCCGGAGAAACAGATTTCGGTCTGGGAACCGATAAACCGGCGATTTTAGAAGCCCTGATCACCTGTATGTAACAACTATTCATGCTTTCTACATGAAATCTTAGTATATCACCTGTAGAAATGCAACAACTATTCGCGCTTTCTACATGAAATCCTAGTATATCACCTGTAGAAATGCAACAACTATCCGCATTTTCTACATGAAATCCTAGTATTTCACCTGTATGTATTATGCCGTCGATGTGGGCCGTGTGACGAGTCATTGTTGTGTTGGGGAATTGAAGCTCAGTTATGCATATGTTTGGCGTTGTAGAGGAATTGTAAATTTGTTCACACAGAAGTCTCGTAGAAAGTTTATAATTTATATTTATTAATGTTAAAATAGCACACAGATGAATACTTAAAACACAAGTTTATATTGATAGCCTATGTAATGGTAGTTAAACTACATTACGGGAAACCAGTTCGAATGTTCACTAAAGGTGACACACATATCAATATGTAAATATATATTGATAACCAATGTAAAAGTAGTGATGTCACAATAACACTATTCAAAATAATCTGCCGATATTAACAGAAAGATGTTAATGCATTGAATTACAAGACTACCTTACTGTGAACACAGTTCGAACAAGAACACACAAGCTGAACCAATCCTATCAATAGTCACTACGAACAGCGGTAATGTCCACTTAATTAAGAAGTCTTAAAATGTATACACTGTTGCACAAGTTGATGGTAAAGTTGTCCCAAACATATATTTAAAATATTTAAACGAGTTACAATAATCTTGACGGATAATTCCAATCTGCTTGGTAGATCCAAACATTGACTATGCACTTCTAACTTACTATTATTAACTCCTTCCTTATTCCTTATTCCTTATATTATATTATTTTATATTATATTTTATTCCTTATGTTTTTGAACATTAAATTTTACATCTTATATACTAACGTTAAAAGCTTTGACACCATTGGCTTGGTGTTTAAGTTATTATTATAACAACAGACTGATAATTATGAATGTACAAACAATAAACAATGTGATTACATGTTACAATTGAGAGTAGTTAGGTGAAAAATGTTATAGAATGTTATAGAAAGTAACTTTCACACATACAGGAACAAACAATTAAGTTGGCTTGGCATTTCCTACTTGAAAGTGAATTCTCAATATGTTTGTATTAAGATTACAAACAAACTTGATTGATATTCAAAAGGTAAATTTTACAATGTATTTTAACAATGATGTTTTTACAATTTGAGAAACAGTTGACATGTGTGACTGCATATGTTACCAAAAACATATTGCACTTAAAAGTTGTTACATTATTTACCAAGTTTGAAAATAAAAATAAAACGAAAGTAACAAATATATAATACTACAAATTGTTATAAATATTTGCAGCATAAAATATGTAACAACTAATCACGCTTTCTACATGAAATCCTAGTATTTCACCTGTAGAAATGCAACAACTATCCGCGCTTTCTACATGAAATCCTAGTATTTCACCTGTATTTGCGCTTTTTTTCTACATGAAATCCTAGTATTTCACCTGTAGAAATGTAACAACTATTTGCGCTTTCTACATGAAATCCTAGTATATCACCTGTAGAAATGGAACAACTATTTGCGCTTTCTACATGAAATCCGAGTATTTCACCTGTAGAAATGTAACAACTATTTGCGCTTTCTACATGAAATCCTAGTATATCACCTGTAGAAATGGAACAACTATTTGCGCTTTCTACATGAAATCCTAGTATTTCACCTGTAGAAATGTAACAACTATCCATGCTTTCTACATGAAATCCTAGTATTTCACCTGTAGAAATGTAACAACTATTTGCGCTTTCTACATGAAATCCTAGTATTTCACCTGTAAAAATGCAACAACTATTCATGCTTTCTATATGAAATCCTAGTATTTCACCTGTATGTAACAACTATTCAGGCTTACCTCTTTATAAACAAGTTTAGATTTTTGTTGACTGATCTTTGAGCTTGTTCCATCAGTATCTAAAATTCAAAACATAAGCAATGATCAGCATATCTAAGCATAAAACAACAACAGATAGATCTAATGCCAAATGTTTATAATTCGTTCACACATTCCATTAAAAGGACAATGTCTGTAACTTGTAGCTTATAAAACACATAATAATTACGTTGAAAAACATTACACACCAACCTTTATTGAATATTACCGTAACTAAATAAAAACAAGATTTTGTGAAAGAATTCAATAGCGGTCAAAAAAGAAGTACCGCTTCGTGGGGTTGAACTTGCAGCCCACACTAAAATTACACACGCGAGTAATAACAGTCGCGTGCGCTCCAAACTGAGCTAAACAGACCGGATGTATTACACAAGACATATTATATAGAAAATCTAATGTGCTAATGGATGTTATGTGATCAGCAGAATATGTAAATAATTCGGTCCCGCATTGTTCACAAACAATAAAAACTTTTTTTTTCAAACTCTCGAATGTATTATAACCGACTTATTTGGGTCTAGGCTTATGTTTTCATGTACACATTTCACTGAATAAAAATCAGACAGTTATTTGGTTATACTAAATATCTGCATACTTACAGACAGTGTCCCTCTAAGTCAAACTAAAGGGACTAACACCAATTTTGATATTTTTTAAAACTCGCAGCTTCCCTTTTATTTTTTCTACATGCTTCCCTTTCATTTTTTTTACATCACTTGCATATTTGTAAATCATGATAATTATTGGAATAGTGTTAAGTCAATTGTGGTTGCATATTATATGGTAGCTAATCAGGGTTTCCCCAACGGCCATAACGCATGTTGCATGCAACACGACTTCCTTGCTAAAGAAGGCAAAACCAACATGCCTTCAGATCAGCAACATGTCTTCAGACGTGCCTTAACTGTCAACATTACAGCCATCCAAGGCTATATCTTGGCATTTCTATGACTTTATCACTAACGATTTGCTCCAGAACTTATTTTCCACTGTAGAATAATTTCTGTATAACCAGGAAAAATATCAAGACCAGCACTTGATAAAAATCCTACAATCCAATTGGCTGAAGTTAAAAACTTTGCGACTACTAAATTTTGCATAATCCGTCCTAAATCCAGACATGTGACCTTAAACCGTCAAAAACTTGAAAACTTTATTTTATTTGAAAGCGTTTTTAAGAAACACTGTCAAAAACACTGAAATGCATTAGAAAGAGGTTAACCAGTATTGACATTTTGATTTTTGAGACAGTATATCTGTCGTTTAACGGCTTACGCGACACCATTTAACAAAATGTGCGACCAATTAACGACTGATATAGCAAAATTAGACATTTCAATACAGTTAACTCTACATTAACATCAAAACCGACATGACTCCACCATTTTCTGGGGTAAACCCTGTTAATGTAAATCTGGTTATTTATTGAAGTAAAGCGTGGAACTTCAGGTGCCGGTGGAACTTCAGGTGCCGGCGGAACTTACATTGAAGAACTTCAACATCTCCGTCATGGACTGGCAGAACTTGGTCAGACATGTCTGAAATGGTGATTATATGTGTACACTATAAACAACAGTCATAAACATTGTAATATTGGTCAGACATGTCTGAAATGGTGATTCAATGTGTACACTACAAACAACAGTCATAAACATTCTTTTTTATTGTTATAAATAAACAGCCATAAACATTGTAATACATAAACAGCCATAAACACTGTTATACATAAACAGCGATGTAATACATAAATTTACAATTAACACCATCAAGTTTTAGTGAAGAACAAAACTTATATTAAAATATATTTATGACATAACTTGTGATGTAGGATGATGTATTTATCATATTACACTAGTGAAATAAATATGCAAATAAAGGCAGAATAATTGTTCAGTCCTTTTCGCTCAGCTCGGTTTGCATCAAAATTGCCTCTTCGATTTCCGTTACTGTTTAAAATACTGGATTACGAAAATCAACGAGGTAGATTCATTGTTTGGTGGCGTATGGAGAAGTCAACGTGCGATGTCATCATACAAACATATGACGTCATCATACAACTACGTTATGTATAGAAAGCTATAAGGGAGCTTCAATTAAAAAAAATTCTTTAAGAAGCTTTTTTGGAGTTCAATTATAAATAGAATCCCAAATTTGTGCTTATGGTATGAAAACACTAATTATTTTCCCCACAGACACCAATAACATCATCTGACAGCCTGACAGTCCAGATGTTTTCTGATATTGTGTATATAACATCACCTGACAGCCTGACAGTACAGGTGTTTTCTGATATTGTGTATATAACATCACCTGACAGTACAGATGTTTTCTGATATTATGTATATAAAATCATCTGACACCCTGACAGTACAGATGTTTTCTGATATTGTGTATACAACATCATCTGACAGTATACATGCTACGGACACAAAATAACTGACGACAGGCGACGGACAAAATGATCCCTAAGTGTCTGCAATGCTATACATTCGACACAGAAACTAGCATAACAGTCAGATGGCATAGCGCCTTGCTGACAGGATATGGAAATATTCCTGCTGTTCTAAAATGTCTTCATGCATTTTTAGTAACTAACTTCCAAGGTCAAATCCATGCACCTCTTCACGATGCAGGCATCTACATTACATGCATATGGTGGAATTGAAAAGGTAACAGCCAAAATATGTACTTAGTTTCATGTACAGGGTAGAGGCTATGAAGAGAAATCTTCACCATTAAGAAATCAAATGGGAGGGAGCATATTGACCGACCGGGCTTTCTTTATGGTTAAGATTTCTCTTCATAGACTCTATCCGACTTAGTGTTAACCATAGTTTTAGCGATAGTCTCTATATCGGTAACGCTATAACCCGCGAAGAGCACCGGTAGTAAATTCTTTATGAATAAATTAGCCAATATTTGAAATTCTGAGCCATCTGATTGGTTCAAAAAATTGGGTAAACATGCATGGTAAACACTAGTATTTTAATCATGCCCACCCTGTCACATGTACACGTGCATTCTCTTAGTGGCATTCAAGCGACATCACACGACAGCTGGTTGTTATCTCAATACAGTGTTCCTTGTGGGTCTTTTGGGAATGACGACAGGATACTTACAAAGACGACAGGATACTTACAAAGACGACAGGATACTTACAATGATGACAGGATACTTACAATGACGACAGGATACTTACAATTGGAATAATAAGCACCCTAAACCTTTAAATTAGTAAAAAATCCAACAATAAGAAGTGTAAGCCTTTATTTATGGTTGTCTGATATTGAACCATACTGAACACATCTGGACCCTGTTTTATTAAAGGGACACTGTCCGTAACTTTTAGCTTATAAAACACACACTAATTATGTTCGCACACATTACACACCAAACATTACTGAATATTTACTAATTAAAGCAGGATTGTTTGACGGAATTCAATCGCGGTACAAAAAAAAGAGAAACCATTTCGGGCGTTTGAACTCGCAGCCCAAACTAAAATTACACTCGCGGTAATAATAGTGAACGTAAAGTGGTCGACCTAGCTCCCAACTGAGCTAAGCGGGCTATACATATTACGCTCTAAATACTATGGTCAAAACCTAATGCGCTAATGGAAGTCACGTGATCGCAGAAAAGGTAAATACGGTGGGTCCCACTTTATTTACAAATAATAATTTAAGCTTTTTTTTCTTCAAACTCACGAATGTATAACTACAGACTTCTTAGTGTCTATGCTCATGTTTTCATGTATACATTTCACTGAATAAAAGTCAGACAGTTATTTGGTTATGCTCCCTATCTGCTTACTTACGGACAGTGTCCCTTTAAACATCTTACGATAAAATCTCAAATTTTAAAATCATTCACTTTTATAACCATGTATAACCTAAGCATTCAATGTTGATAATTATGTGTGCATGTAGTGCAGAAATATCACACTTATAAGAAAATGAAATGAAATCACGTTTATTTGAAAAGTGTAAAGTGAAGCATTTAAGAAATAGATTTACAATCAAAATGATCGTAAGTTGTTTCATAAAACAGGACCCTGTTACTTGTTCAGACTGATATGTTTTAAAGGTTTATTTACCAATTATTAAGTGTTATTTAAAGACGAAAATGGACACATTTTTTTAAAAATTACCATTTTGCACTTTTTCCTTTCAAACTGGGACAAACAAATAAATTTTAGCATTCAGAATGGAACCGAATTCAGGCCCAAAAAGGAACACTGAAAAAAAATAAAATTCTTGCCAAAAATAGTAAAAGATAAAACAGGATGACACAAGTTTTCAATAGCCCCAGATACCACTGACTTTTATATTTGATAGCAGATAAAATATAAATTTTAAGAAATGCCTCTTGGACCTATCTTGGATCAGGTTGGTAAATCTTTTGTAGTTGTACGCCCCGCCATAAATGAGGAGTGGGCATATAGTTGTTTAAAAATATTTGTGACATTTCATTTTTATGTTACTATTCTCAGACATCTGAATATGTACACTTTCAAACATCATGCATGTTTACGACCTTGACCTACTTTAAACACTGTTAATATCACACATGTACATTCAAGTGTTACATTCAAATATTTGGTTACGATACCAACATCCAAACAGTTCTCAAACTTCATACACATTTAAATTTACATGAAAGCAACACATTCCAATCAAAAGTAGGTCAATATGAATGACCTTTATGTAATTGTCATACTTTGCTATTTACTTTATAATTTATTATGGAGTGCGTGGTCCAGTGGTAGAGCGCCAAACTCCTGATCGAGAGGTCGTGGGTTCGATTCTCCGACGCGGCCACATTATTTATCCTTGAGCAAGATAATTAATCCACACTGATAAGTACTGGTTCTACCCAGGAAGCCATCGACAGTGATTAATATAAGTTGCCAGAACTTGTTTCGCAATTGATGTAAAATAAATATGTTTAAACTATAATTTATTCGTTTTTACACATAAGTCTTACATTATAATTATTGGTCCAGTCCATTTCTCAGACACCAGTAGCTGTACAGCTAGCTATCAAACTTCACACTTGTTTACAATTAATGACATAAATAGGTCAATATGCATGACATTCACTTACTTTACACACTCTGTAAATTTACATTAAATGTTTATGTTCACATTTTTAATTAAGTCTTTTACTCAGATACCAAAATCCATATAGCTTTTTTAATTTGTATACACACATCTACATGACAGCAACACTTACAACTGGAAGTAGGTCAATATGAATGACCTTCACCTACATTTCATACTTTGTTAACTTCCCCCCAGCGGCCTTTTTTGACACTGACCGTTCCAAGGCGGTAGCCCTATTGTCAACCCTTTTGTGTTTGTGACGTCTTACTTGGCCTTTTATTTATCTTTAAAGTTGTTCTTTGTTTCTGGGTGTGTTTGTGGTTGACTGTCGTCCTTGAATGCTGCTTTTCCTGTTCGATTTTTATATCTATATTTCCATTCAAGTTTTATATTCAAGTTTTGAATTAAATTAGTTTGTTAAATCAATTATTCAAACCCTAAGCACTGTAGAGCTTTCCAGCTTCACACCTGTTTACAATTACACGACAGCAGTATGTTTGCACCAAAAAGAGGTTACTAAGCATGAACTTTTCACCTTTATTTTCCTCTGCTAAATTGATGGTTAGATAAACAAACAATCAAACTAGAAGGTCATGACCTACATGTCGATCCCTATTGTGAAGTAGTCAGAATGTTTGATTTGACCAACACTAATGTCAATCCCAAAAGATATTCATTCCTTACATACTTAATATTTAATTTAATTAATGGCATTAACAGTGGGGGGGGGATGCATGTCATAGCAGAGACCGGATGTGACCTATATTTTGTTCAAAGTAGGTCACAGCAACCCAAAATTGTGCACATGATGTTAGATGCATATAAAAGAACATTGAGATGAAGTTTGGTGAAAATCCTGCAAGATAGAAGCAAGATACGTATGTCATAGTGGAGACCGGACATGAGCTTTATTTCATTAAAAGTAGGTAACAGTGATCCGAAAATTTTAACACGATGTAAGATGCATATAAGGAACACTCTGGCAGAGTTTGGTGAAAATCCTTCATGAAAGAAGCAAGATACGTGTTGTAGCGGAGACCGGCCGTGAACTTCATTTCCTCAAAAGTAGGTGACAGCGACCCAAAATTGTGTACGTGATGTTGGATCCATATAAGGAAAGTTTAGGTGGAGTTTGGTGAAATCCTGTAAACGAACTGACGCACACACACACTCGTACAACACTGTGATCGCTAAGTCGAGATCAGTAAACAGGCTCGACAAAAATAAAGGCCTAACACCCATGCAAACATCAAAAGCATTAGGACAAAGTACCAGGGATTTCATAATTTTTATTTTACAATACGGAATTTGATGTTGTTTTTATTTTACCTCTTACCATTTCTAAGGAAAATTGCTTTTCTACAGAAATTTTAGTTTTTTCCTCATCCTACGGTTCAGAATTGATGGTTCAAAAAACAATAAAGGCCTAACAGGCCTTTTTCTACTATTCTCACTGGTCCGACCATCGGACCCGTACCCAATGCCAAATATAGTTGTTTTTTCCCAATTCTGAAATAAAATTCCCCATTTTTTTAAAAAAAAAATTTTAAAGGCAGGTCAAATATTCAAATGTTTACAAGGAAATACTATAAAAATAACAATATTTAAATCATGTATCATGTATTGAAACCAGGCAATTAAAACAACCTGATATTTATGTACAACTAACTTATGAAAATTCCCAATTTGAGGCGTAAAGCGATGAATTTTTTTCCCAATTGGGCAAAATTTACGGCGTAAATTTTCCCAATTTGTCCAGGGTCTTTTTCCCAAAATGGGCAGAAAAAGGCCTGCCTAACTACCATGCAAATTATCATATCAATACCATTAGGAAAAGGTGCTAGCTACTGAAGACAACAAAAAACACTTGATGAATCAATAAAAAACCTTATTACAACAAAAAAGCATTCATTCAAAAATATGCAAACATCTGCACCTAGATGCAGAAGTATCTGGACAATCAGCAAGATGCCTTATCAATCCTACATACAAACATGTACAACTGGCCAGCCATGTAATCTCCCAGTTCTAATACCATTCCCAATACAGTCAAACCTGTATTAACAGACCATTAAATTAATGGGAAGAACAAAACTGGTTGCTTAACAGAGGTGGTGTCTAATACAGGTGAGTTTGAATTGAAAATAATATCATTTGGAATTGAAATAGTGGATACTTAAAGAAATTTACCCGCCAAATAACGGCAAAATTATACTACAAAATCGTTAATCAAAACTCTATCCCGGTGTTCAGGTCATATAATAATGTATATGTGCCGATTAAAAGTACACTTTAGTAAGACAGCAGTGATTGAATAATTATGCGTAAAATGAATTGAGTTGGTAACTTAATTCAATGCTTAAGTTTTGGGGTTTGGCCTACATGTATCTGGTTAAAGCCATTTATATTGTGTCTATAGAGTTTGGATTCTCAAAATATGTATCTTATATATATACCTTCAGTAGGTTTAGAAATGGTGAACACATTTTGTAAAATGTGGCTGTTGTTGGCTGGATAGCTGCTTTAATAGACTGAGGTTGTATTTTGTGCAGAGTTTACATTGGTCTCTCGAGCAGGCTTGACTGTACAGAGTGCAATTCATATATATCTTCATACAAAATGCAATGCATGACGAATAATGAAATGGGACTATTAATTCAAACAGTTATTGTCACCTCAATAAGTGCAAACATTTCCTTCTGTGTGTTATATAACATCATCTGGTCATTATTTTTGTATTCCTACCACATGACGCTGCCTCCAGGCCGTGCGACATTTATACATGTGATGAAACTCTACGAGCCGAAAGTGAATATAAGACATGCATAGTGCAGACAGTTTGCTTCTATTTTTATTATCCAAATCATAGATTTGGTATGATACAACAAGGGCATGGTGTTTCAGACCATAATTTTATGCAAATTTATGAACCAGGTGGTCAGACCAGAAAAGTTATATGGACCTCATCTTCCCTTCGGGCCAACTGTCTTTTCTAGTCTGACAGCTCTGTCCATCGACTGGCATAGTTAACGTCCTCAACTCGATGCACTATTTGTTAAATATGTCTTCAGCACTTATTGAGTTATTGCACCAGTGGTATCACAATGGAAGATTACATTTCATCTGGCACTCCATACTTACTGATACTTTGCTGTTATCCTGACGAGATTAAATATCAGACATTGTTACCATGGATACCAGAGCTGTAGATAAGCTGAGGTTTTTTTTGTATTTTACTCACACTTTTTTTTACAAAAAAACTCAGTTTTTTAAAATTGCAAGAATCTTTAGTCATCAAGTCACTACAAACTCAAAACTTTTAAAATTTGTGAGTATTATATTTGTATGTATTGTCCTGTGGAACAGTTTATTCCATATTTACATGATGCTATAGGCATGGGTCTTACACTAAGAATAAAGGCCGTACAGTGATTCGTTTTTACTTAACATCCATTTAATCAGAAAGGTTGTTTCTTTTCAAATTTATTAAATGGATTCATTTTGGAAGAATGGACTATTTAAAAATGTTTTGTTTTTTTACTCTGAATCTGTTCCTTATTACTCAACATTTTGAATCTGATGAGTAAATACTCATTGCAGTTAATATTATCTACAGCCCTGGAATACTATTATATTACGGCCAAATAAATAATTATGAGAGGTTCCATTTTCCCGACCATCTCAACTTTGTCTGTGCAGCCCAGACTACTGTCACACTAAAGACATTTTGGGATCTAGAGTATAAAGAACAAGAGCACCATCTAGCGGGCCACAGATGCCCTTCATTGATCTAGCGGGCCACAGATGCCCTTCATTGGTAAGGTTATTTAGCGGGAATAAAAGATATGTGTTTCCACTAACTTGCCCAGCCCTATTTTTTAGTCATGTAGGAAACACTACAATATAATGATTCTAACATTAACATCTTGAATAAAAAACAAGAGGCCCAAGAGGGCCTGTGGACGCTCTACTGGCTAAAACAGCTCTAATAGATTTAGATAGATATAGCTAGATATAGCTCTCTTCTCCTATAGATTTAACAAATACAATATAGCATTTTTCAACAAATCAAGGGCCATAACTCTATTATTACTAACCAGATCTAGCTGGTTTTCAAAATTGTCCAAGATTTCATTGATATACCGCGCTTTGCACAACTAGACATCATACTGAGGCTTCCTGCCAAATTTCGTAGAAATTCAACAAGCCGTTTAAGAGGAGTAGCGCCGACAAGAAATTTAAAATATAAATGTCAAAGGGCCAAAACTCCGTCAAAAATCAGCGAACTGGAACAAAAGCGTGATATGCACAACTAGACATCTTACCGATGCTTCCTGCCAAGTTTTGTCGAAATTCAACAAAGCATTTAGGATGAGTAGCGCCGACAAGAAATTTTTAAGTAAGTGTCAAGTAATTAAAAAGATAATGAACAAAAAAAAATAAAAAAAATAAAAAATTCAAATCAATCAAAAATAAATAAAAAATAAACAAATGAAACAATTAAAAAAAATAAAAAAATAAAAAAAAAAGGAAAAGAAAATTGCAATAATTAAAAAAAAAATAAAAAAAATAAAAAATTGAAACTGAAAAAATAATTATTTTTTTTTTTTTTTTTTTTTTTTTTTTAAAAATTTTACCCGCGGGTCGCGTCGAAATTTTACACCAGGGTCACCATTTTAACAAACTTGGCTGATGCTACATGTAATACATGAGAGCTCTGTGCCATGTGGTTCCAGAGAAGAAGTAAAACTGTGACCCACAGGGTGGGGACAAATGTGACCAATTGGTCACCATTTGAACAAATTGGTTAAAAGACCATAAGCTTATAGCAAATGCAAAATATTAAACCTCTGGCTCTTGCAGTTTCAGAGAAGAAGATTTTTTAAGTTTTTCCCTATATATGTCTATGTAAAACATGTGATCCTTGGGGGTCACCATTTGAACAAACTTGGTAAAGGACCATAAGCTTATAGCAAATGCAAAATATTAAACCTCTGCCTCTTGCAGTTCCAGAGAAGAAGATTTTTTTAATTTTTTTCCCTATACAAACATTTATGTAAAACTGTGACCCCCGGGGTGGGGCCAGATGTGACCCCAGGGTCACCATTTGAACAAAATTGGTAAAGGACCATAAGCTTATAGCAACAGCTAAATATTAAACCTCTGGCTCTTGCAGTTTCGGAGAAGAAGATATTTTAATTTTTTCCCTATACATGTCTATGTAAAACATGTGACCCTTGGGGCGGGGCCAAATGTGACCCCAGGGTCACCATTTGAACAAACTTGGTAAAGGACCATAAGCTTATAATAAATGTAAAGTATCAAACCTCTGGCTCCTGTAGATTCCGAAAAGAAGATTTTTTTTTAAAAAAATCCTATATAAGTCTATGTTAAACTGTGACCCTCGGGGCGAGGACAAATTTGACCCCAGGGTCACCATTTGAACAAACTTAGTAGAGGACCATAAGCTGATGCTACATGTAATACATGAGAGCTCTGTGTCTTGTGGTTTCAGAGAAGAAGATTTTTTAAAGTTTTTTCCTATATGTCTATATGAAAAACATGCAAAACCTCAATATACAAACTTTGGACCCCCGGGGAACAAATTTTTGACCCCAGGGACTTTATTTGAACAATCTTGATAGTCTAGGCGTTGGCGATCATTTTAAAAAACAAGAGGGCCATGATGGCCCTATATCGCTCACCTGAGTAAATCTGAACCAATACAAGAGGGACAAGATGGCCCTAAAGCGATCACATGAGTAATGGCACATTATCAAACTTCTTCGAAATCTTATGGTCATATACAATCTGTGCAAGTTTGGTTAAGATTGTTCAAGAAATGTGGGCTCTGTTGTGTAAAACAACATTGATATAGACAGTTTAAGACACTGACAAAGTTTGGTAAAGATCAAATATAAAATGAAGGTGCTAGAGAGTAACACCTTGGGCAGAGCCAAATGTGACCCGAGGGCTACATGTAATATATGAGAGCTGTGTGCTTTGTGGTTTTAGAGAAGATTTTTTAAGTTTTTCCCTATACAAGTCTATGTAAAACGTGACCACTGGGGCGGGGCCAAATGTGAACCCAGGGTCACCATTTGAACAAACTTGGTAAAGAACCATAAGAGTATAGTAAATCCAAAATATTAAACCTCTGGCTCCTGTAGTTCCAGAGAAGAAGACTTTAATGTGTTTCCTATATAAGTCTATGTAAAACTGTGACCCACGGAGTTGGGTCAAATTTTACCTCAGGGTCACCATTTAAACAAACTTGGTAGAGGACCATAATCTTATAGTAAATGCAAAATATTAAACCTCTGGCTCTTGAGGATTCAGAGAAGACTGGTTCTTTTTCCTTTATATATGTCTATATAAAACTGTGACCCCCGGGGCACGGCCAAGTTTGACACCAGGGTCACCATTTGAACAAACTTAGTAGAGGACCATAAGCTTATAACAAATGCAACATATTAAACCTCTGGCTCTTGCAGTTCCAGAGAAGAAGATTTTTTTCAGTTTTTCCCTGTACAAGCCTATGTAAAACTATGACCCCAGGGTCACCATTTGAACAAAATTGGTAGAGGACCATGAGCTTATAGTAAATGCAAAATATTAAACCGCTTGCTCTTGCAGTTTCAGAGAAGAAGATTTTATTAATTTTAATCCCTATACATGTCTATGTAAAACATGTGAACCTTGGGGCGGGGCCAAATGTGACCCGAGGGTCACCATTTGAACAAACTTGGTAAAGGATCATAAGCTTATAGTAAATGCAAAATATCAAACCTCTGGCTCTTGTGGTTTCCGAGAAGATTTTTTTTTTCCTATACAAGTCTATGTAAAACTGTGACCCCCGGGGCGCGGACAAATCTGACTCCAGGGTCACCATTTGAACAAACTAAGTAGACGACCATAAGCTGATGCTACATGTAATATATGAGAGCTCCGTGCCATGTGGTTCCAGAAAAGAAGATTTTTTGCAGTTTTTCCTATACAAGCCTATTTAAAACTGTGACCCCCGGGGTGGGGCCAAATTTGACCCCAGGGTCACCATTTGAACAAACTTATTAGAGGTCTATAAGCTGATGCTACATGTAATACATGAGACCTCTGTGCTTTGTGGTTTCAGAGAAGAAGATTTTTTTCAGTTTTTTCGTATATGTCTATATGAAAAACATGCAAATCTCAATATACAAACTTTGGACCCCCGGGGCATGGCCATTTTTGACCCCGGGAACTTCATTTGAACAAACTTGATAGTCTAGGCATTGGTGATCATTTTAAAAGAAAAATTGTTGACATCTGTCCAGCGGTTCTTGAGAAGAAGATTTTTTAAGGTTTCAACCATATATGGTAATGGTGGCCATCTTGGATGTCGCGCTGACCTAATTTTAACAAATCTAAAAAGCATTCATTTAAGGATCATCCACGTGAAGTTTGGTCAAAATTGGCCATGTGGTTTCTGAGGAGAAGTCGTTTGAAGCAAAAGTTAACGACGGACGGACGACGGACGAAGAGTGATCCCAATAGCTCACCTTTGAGCCTTCGGCTCAGGTGAGCTAAAAAACTGTTGAAATCTGTCCAGCGGTTCTGGAGAAGAAGATTTTTTAAGGTTTCGACCATATATGATAATGGCAGCCATCTTGGATGTAGCGCTGACCTAATTTTAACAAATCTAAAAAGCATTCATCTAAGGATCATCCATGTGAAGTTTGGTCAAAATTAGCCAAGCGGTTTCTGAGGAGAAGTTGTTTGAAGAAAAGTTAACGGACGACAGACAGACGGACGATAGACAATACACCATCCCATAAGCTCTGCTGGCCGTTGGCCAGTAGAGCTAAAAATCAAAATTCTCTGTATTTATTTTAGAATTCTCGGGGAAGATCACAATATAAAGATTCTAACATTACCATCTTGACAATACTCACCGATACGAGGTCGTCCTCCTGAAAATATGAGGTCAAATCTTTCACTCCCATGATGAATCCACTGAAATATTATGACATTTATTTATCAAAGCTTACGACAAAAACGTTTCAAAGCGGGGAATCGGATGGGTGTTCTATCATAACACTATGATAAACCGCTTATATAAATATTATCAGAAACTAGTTCCATTCTTACATTACAATCGTAAAGAGCCTGTCAAAATCGCAGACTCAAGTTAATAATATTACAAGTCCAAGGCGAGTAACTTGCAGGGTGATCAGGGTTTACAATGTCCAACTGCTGATCAATCATTCCCCCAAAACACCCCTTTGTCACATAAATGAGATGGTCTTAATTCAAAGAAAGAACAGTTCATTATATATATTTAGTGGGTCAAGGGTTAATAATAGTTTTGTGTTTTGGGAAATACATAATATGTCACTGTGAACACCGATAAAGGTAGTTTTTAATGTTTATTAAGAACATAAAAACAGTATATACAAAAATGCCAGTAGAGAACAAATATAAACTATAAATCTGCTTAAAGTTTAAGTCAAACAAATGGCCATAATTTTGTAATAAATTAAGCAGTCAACAATGGGTGATGCAAAGGGACATAAGGTCATCAGTTGTTATATGTATATGAAGTTTGGGAACAACCCATTCAAGACTGTTTGAGGAATGCAAGTAATGAAAATTTGTGAAAGCGGGGGTATAATAATACACCTCACAGCTGACGTAGGCTGTATAATAATACACCTCACAGCTGACGTAGGCTGTATAATAATACACCTCACAGCTGATGTAGGCTGTATAATAATATACCTCACAGCTGATGTAGGCTGTATAATAATATACCTCACAGCTGACGTAGGCTGTATAATAATACACCTCACAGCTGACGTAGGCTGTATAATAATATACCTCACAGCTGACGTAGGCTGTATAATAATACACCTCACAGCTGATGTAGGCTGTATAATAATATACCTCACAGCTGACGTAGGCTGTATAATAATACACCTCACAGCTGACGTAGGCTGTATAATAAGTATAATAATATACCTCACAGCTGACGTAGGCTGTATAATAATACACCTCACAGCTGACGTAGGCTGTATAATAATACACCTCACAGCTGATGTAGGCTGTATAATAATATACCTCACAGCTGACGTAGGCTGTATAATAATATACCTCACAGCTGACGTAGGCTGTATAATAATACACCTCACAGCTGACGTAGGCTGTATAATAATACACCTCATAGCTGACGTAGGCTGTATAATAATACACCTCACAGCTGATGTAGGCTGTATAATAAGTATAATAATATACCTCACAGCTGACGTAGGCTGTATAATAATACACCTCACAGCTGACGTAGGCTGTATAATAATACACCTCACAGCTGACGTAGGCTGTATAATAATACACCTCACAGCTGATGTAGGCTGTATAATAATACACCTCACATCTGACGTAGGCTGTATAATAATACACCTCACAGCTGACGTAGGCTGTATAATAATATACCTCACAGCTGACGTAGGCTGTATAATAATACACCTCACAGCTGATGTAGGCTGTATAATAATACACCTTACAGCTGATGTAGGCTGTATAATAATACACCTCACAGCTGACGTAGGCTGTATAATAATACACCTCACAGCTGACGTAGGCTGTATAATTAAATAATACACCTCACAGCTGATGTAGGCTGTATAATAATACACCTCACATCTGACGTAGGCTGTATAATAATACACCTCACAGCTGACGTAGGCTGTATAATAATATACCTCACAGCTGACGTAGGTTGTATAATAATATAATAATATACCTCACAGCTGATGTAGGCTGTATAATAATACACCTTACAGCTGATGTAGGCTGTATAATAATACACCTCACAGCTGACGTAGGCTGTATAATAATACACCTCACAGCTGATGTAGGCTGTATAATAATACACCTCACAGCTGACGTAGGCTGTATAATAATACACCTCACAGCTGACGTAGGCTGTATAATAATACACCTCACAGCTGACGTAGGCTGTATAATAATACACCTCACAGCTGACGTAGGCTGTATAATAAAACACCTCACAGCTGACGTAGGCTGTATAATAATACACCTCACAGCTGACGTAGGCTGTATAATAATACACCTCACAGTTGACGTAGGCTGTATAATAATACACCTCACGGCTGACGTAGGCTGTATAATAATACACCTCACGGCTGACGAAGGCTGTATAATAATACACCTCACGGCTGACGTAGGCTGTATAATAATACACCTCACGGCTGACGTAGGCTGTATAATAATACACCTCACACCTGACGTAGGCTGTATAATAATACACATCACAGCTGACGTAGGCTGTACAATAATACACCTCACAGCTGACGTAGGCTGTATAATAATACACATCACAGCTGACGTAGGCTGTATAATAATACACCTCACAGCTAACGTAGGCTGTATAATAATACACCTCACAGCTGACATAGGCTGTATAATAATACACCTCACAGCTGGCATAGGCTGTATAATAATACACCTCACAGCTGACGTAGGCTGTATAATAATACACCTCACAGCTGGCGTAGGCTGTGGGGTATCGGTACATCATCCTTGTTCACATGACTACTATTCCCCCCTCACAGCTGATGTAGGCTGTATAATAATACACCTCACAGCTGGCGTAGGCTGTGGGGTATCGGTACATCATCCTTGTTCACATGACTGCTATTCCACACTTCAAATTATTAAAACTTAGTTACAAATTATCATAAGAAAATGAAGCCCTAAGTTTCAACCGCATATTTATTTAGTACTCTGAATCTTTCAAATTATTATACATGTGTACCATATTTCCCCTAATAGTAGCCCCTAGGCGTTATGCAAAATGCCGAATGTAAAAATTATAAAAATAATAATAGTATTATAGAAATTTGATTTATTGGGAGGTGGAGATTTTTTGGAAACAAAAGGTTGAAAATGTATTGAATGTTGAAGATCTTCCTTTGTGCTTTTTTTTTTTTTTGTGTGTATTTTTTTGGTAAAAGGCGGGGGTGCTCCAATTTGGAGAGGCACTCTTATTATGTGAAATACGGTATATATATAGAGAGATTTGTATGAATTATTACCTGCTTGCATTGTTGAAGGCCTTTCCTGTGTCAACCATGGTGGAACATAACTTAACAACCTGAAACAGGGAAACAAACAAGTAAATTATAAATGCTGAGGGTGTTCATGCAGCATAGATGGTAGCGTGCTTGTTTCTAACAAGTGCAACATGCATTCAATTGACTGGATCCGGATGTAGAGAGGGGGTAGTTATTTTGGTAAAGGTACCAAATCAATAACACTGAAATAAATGCATCCTTTTATATCAGTTTCTCTCAAATCAATACCATATAACACCCGTGACATGGAGAGAGACTTACCAGTGGTTTTTTTTATTTTTTTATGCCTGATTTGGGGCCGTTATTCGGCCCCATTCACAATGCCAAAAGTATACTTTTTCACAATTATATCCAAAAAATTCACAATCTGAAGAAAAAATTTTTTTTTTTTTTTTTTTTTTTTTAGTGTAAATACAGACCAGTAAGGATACGCTGGTGTTAAAACTAGTCTGTATTTACCAAAAACAAAACTTAAAACCAAGGGTTATTAAACTGTGAAATTAAAAGTGAAAAAATGTTTTCTTTTTTTTAGAACTTAAAACCAAGGGTTATTAAACTGTGAAATTAAAAGTGAAAAATGTTTTCTTTTTTTTTAGCTCTACTGGCCAAGGGCCAGCAGAGCTTATGGGATGGTGTGTTGTCCGTCTTCCGTCCGACGTCCGTTAATTTTTCTTGTGTACATTCTAGAGGCCACATTTCTGAAGCAATCATCATGAAACTTTGTCAGAATGTTTGTCTCAATGAAATCTCGGTCAAGTTCAAAAATGGGTCATGTGGGGTCAAAAACTAGGTCACTAGATCAAATACTTGAAAAAACTTGTGTACACTCTAGAGGTCATATTTGTTACCCAATGTTGATGAAACTTTGTCAAATTGTTTATCTTAATTATATCTTGATCAAGTTCGGAAATGGGTCACATGAAGTTAAAAAACTAGGTCACTAGGCCAAATATTGGAAAAAACCTTGTGTACACTCTAGAGGCCATATTTTTGACCCGAGCTTGATGCAACTTTGTCAGACTGTTTGTCTTAATTATATCTTGGTCAAGTTTGAAAATGGGTCACATGGGGTTAAAAAGTAGGTCACTAGGTCAAATACTTGAAAAACCTTGTGTACACTCTAGAAGCCGTATTTCTGACCCAATCTTGATGAAACTTTGTCAAAATGTTTGTCTTAATTATATCTTGCTCAAGTTCAAAAATGGGTCACATGGTGTTAAAAAACTAGGTCACTAAGTCAAACTTTGGAAAAAACGTGTGTACACTCTAGAGGCCATATTTTTGACTTTATCTTGATGCAATTTTGTCAGAATATGTGTCTCAATTATAGCTTGCTAAAGTTCGAAAATGGGTCACACAGGGTCAAAAACTAGGTCACTAGGTCAAATACTTGAAAAACCTTGTGTAAAACTCTAGAGGCCATATTTCTGACCCGATCTTGATGAAACTTTGTCGAAATGTTGTCTTAATTATATTTTGGTCAAGTTCGAAAATGGGTCCCATGGGGTCAAAAACTAGGTCACTAGTTCAAATACTTGACAAACCTTGTGTACACTTTTTTTTTTTTTTTTTTTTTAATTTTTTTGATTTTTTTTTAGCTCTATGATGGACCAGTCGGATCAGTAACAGAGGAGTTATGGCTATAGATTTAGTTATATTCTTGATTAAGCTATATTTTGCTTCGTTAATACGGTAGGGCCTTCACTTTTCATCTGATCTTTTACCAAACTTTACCAGATTCTTTAGTTATGGCCCTTGATTTAGTCAAAAAGCTGTTTTTTAACCGAAACTTTAAAAAAAATGTAAATGGCAGTCACTCGCTTCATTGATGTTATAAGAGCCATGTTAGCCAGTAGAGCGTCCACAGGCCCTCTTGGGCCCTCTTGTTTTTGTTATATTATTTCACAATTTTCACAATTTCTAGAAAAATGCCGTTTTTTTTCACAATGGCACAGGCACAGGCTGCATTCACAAAACACATAAAAAAAACACTGCTTACATGTACAATGTACATGTATATAAATGGTGTAGTCTGTAACATAATAAAAGTCATGTTGTTTTTACATAAACAGAAAATGCTCTCGATTCTAACCAGAACAACGTGCATTCAGTTCAAATCCACTGGATTTAGTGACAGGGTACATTTGACGCATGGTTCTGAATCAATACCATAACAGTCATCCGTGTCATTGAGAGTGACTTACATCAGCCATGTAGCTTGTTGCCCTACTGACACTCTTGGATAACAAGTTTGTGTTATTTATTCGAACAACAAATGACCACTTTCACCTGAAACAGTCAATTAACTGATTTAGTTATTTTATTATCCGGATTGCATAGTTTTGGTTAAAGTTTTAGTTTCTCATTATTTCCCAAAACAAATTGTCAGACAGTTTTGAAACTTGGCACACATGTTCAATATCATTACACAATGTTATATGACAAGAACCATAACTCTGTTATGTATTTTACCTGAATTATCTCCCATTTTTACTTAAGATTTTTCAGTTAAAATGTTGAATTTGCAATCCAGCATTAGCAACCCGAAATTTTGCACATGATGTTAGATGTACATAAGGATTTGTTTGTATTGTTTGTATGGTGTTTCACGTCATTTTCAACACATGTAAGGTTATATATGACGGTCGATTTTTTTGTGGTGGAGGCAGACCACCCACTTTGCCTGGGTAGAACCGGTACTGTACACCTCTCGCCATCCGTAAGAATCGACACTTCCTCACTTACAAGTCGAGCTCCCAGTAGGATTCGAACGCGCAGGAGCGAAAGTTTACAATGCAACGTCGTTAACCATTCGGCCATGGAGACATTTATACATAAGGAACATTCGGATGAAGTTTTGTGAAAATACTGTGAGAAAGAATATACATGTATGCATGTAGTAGCGGAGAAAGGATATGACATATATTTCATCGTAAGTTATGCTGGATATAAGAAACATTCTGGTGGAGTTATCCTTCAAGTAACGACAAAGATATTAATAAATGAAAATCAGACGCACGGACTAACGAATGGACACACATCACATACACCAAAACAACATTGTTATTGCTAAGTCGAAATCTTTAAACTGGCTCAACAAAAATCTATTTTTAGCTTTGGTGGCCATCTTGGATTTCACAGTTATCTGGATTTTTGATAGGATCAACTAGATCTTATGGGCAACATTGCTGTAAAGTTTCATGAAAATCCATCCAATAGTTGCAGATGAGTAGTCGCTACAAAAAAAGTTTATGGATGGACACCTCACCACAGCAGAAGCTCTGTTGATCTTAAATCAGTAAAGCTAATGATGTACAAGTTGATCTGATTACTTTAATTCCGATCAGACATCTGTATGATGAGTGTAAATAATTTAATATAAGCTATTAATTGTTAGCAACCTCAAGTACAACTTCCTGTATTCACCACTTCATCGTCACCTACATCGTCCTCATTATCAACAACACCATCGACTTAAGAATGATGCCCCAAAGTGTACATGTATTAGCCAGCCAAATGTGCAGCTGTGTTTTGCATTTGATTTTGAAAATTGCAGCCAAAATAAGGTTGGGGGTTGGTAAATAAAAAAAAATTGGTGTTACAAAAATGTTCCTCTTATTTCTCAATATTGTTATAGTTTGGATGCATTTACATGTACAGAAGAAATATTATCTAAAATGTACCCTTTT
Organism: Cyrtodaria siliqua; assembly: GCA_037043455.1. Lineage (NCBI taxonomy): Eukaryota > Metazoa > Mollusca > Bivalvia > Adapedonta > Hiatellidae > Cyrtodaria > Cyrtodaria siliqua. The sequence goes on from JAWPHD010001665.1 coordinate 64,564, forward strand.
CTCCCTTATCCTTTCAAAAATGCTGCATTGCACCAGAGGCTCAACCCACTGGGATCGGATGTTTGCAGGTGTTACCATATTATTTTGCAGATGACCCTGTACACCGTGTTTGTGATAATGTAAACATAGTGACTGTGTTCACTAATATTTTGCCCCTACAAATTACCTGCCTTCAATACAAAACTTTGGTGCTGTGACGGCCCAGTGGGTAGCACGTTACTCTGACTCCAGTTGTCATGGACTCGAGACGGCCCAGTGGGTAGTACGTTACTCTGACTCCAGTTGTCATGGACTCGAGACGGCCCAGTGGGTAGCATGTTACTCTGACTCCAGTTGTCATGGACTCGAGACGGTCCAGTGGGTAGCACGTTACTCTGACTCCAGTCGTCATGGACTCGAGACCTGAGGCCACTGCGTTATTTTATGTTTCCTTGACTTCAGTTCTTCACAAGACACTTCCTGTAGCCTAGCCAGCCAGATGGGGACGTAAAACCAGGCCATCCCGTGTATCTGGGAGTCAACCTTCGAGCACATTAAAGAACCATAGGAATCTACCGTTTATTGTGTAAACTTACCCTCTCCAACTTGGACTCCAACTGCTCTATGTCACTTTCAGCATGCTCGAGTTCCAATCTGAAAGAGACACGTATATCAATGATTCACAAAACACTCATTCAGCCTATCAACCTAGTTTTCCTTTTTGGCAGATTTTGGAGTCAAAATGTGTTTATACAATAATTGTACATAAAGTATCCAGGTATCATGTCAGGGACAAGTCTGTAACCGGGTATCGTATAAATACCTGTTACATGTACTTGTAGACAACAATAGCATTGCCTTACGGACATTATACACACGTTCACTAGGGCCTTTATGTGAAAGACTTTCCTACGTGTCAGGTCATTATGACCTTGACCTTTGACCTACTGCCAAACAAATGATAGAAGTTGCTGATGTTGTTTAACCAAGAGCATCGTTTCCTGATTGTAGGTCTTATAGTGCATTATGATAACAGCCAGGAAAGCAGAGGCATTGGCCTATGACCTACTATTATTAAACAGTGCATTTGCCCTTCCTGCTGCTGCTGATGATGATTGTTTTGTTGATGGTAATTATGATTGATGCTGATGATTATAGTGTTGATACGTTTACTGATTGTAATGATGGTAGTGGCGGCGGTGTTGTTGCTGCTGCTGATGATGTTTGTTTTGTTGATGGTAATTATGATTGATGCTGATGATTATAGTGTTGATACGTTTACTGATTGTAATGATGGTAGTGGCGGCGGTGTTGTTGCTGCTGCTGATGATGATGTTTGTTTTGTTGATGGTAATGATGATTGATGCAGATGATTATAGTGTTGATACGTTTACTGATTGTAATTGTGATGATGATGATGGTGGTGGTTATGATGGTGGTGGGGTTGTTGTTTTTGGTGATATTTGCAATGATGATGTGTTTACTGCTGATGACAATGATGATGATGACAGTGAAGATGGTAATGTTGTCGTATTTTCCATTATCATCATCGTCATGATATCATCATCCTCACCATCAACATCACAATCTTATCAGACCTTCATACATATCATCATCAACCCCACGACCATCATACATATCATCATCAACCCCACGACCATCACCATTACAACTGTCAGCATCAAATCTGCATTATCAGCACCACCATCATTATCATAGTCATCACAACCGCTACCATTATCATAACCATAAGTGGCACAAACACCGCCGCCTCATATTAATTTTGAGATAAGTAGGTCAAAGGTTAAGATCAAAAGTAACTGGTCATGAAAACGCATTCTGCGCTGTACTATAATATTATACCTTTAATCTTGAACTTTAAATACAAACAGTATCCATTTTGCAACAATGACCTAACGATATACTGATTTTATGGTTGCATAAGCCATGTGAGATATAGAATCCAAAACATGTAAGTTTTAATAATGCAATTTGCAACAAACAATAAAGCATCATATACATATGGCGGCCATGCCTCTCCATATTTTTTTGATGTGAGCGAGATGGCACATGAAACAATGCAGGGATCATGATGAAGCAGTGTATTAGGCAGAAATTCAAGAACTGGGTGTGCTAATATGCAAAGAGGATGTGCAAAATAATTTGCTAACACGGGCTACGCGCCAATTCACGACAAATGGGTGTCTCTGGGGTAATTTATTTTCACAGATAAAGGTGAAAAAGGTGCATTTTAGATAATATTTCCTCTATAAATGTATATAAACATAACAATATGGAGAAAGTAAGAGTTTGGAAGTGTTGTTTAGCAAAAAAATAAAAAAAAATAAAAAAAATTACCCCACCCACTCCTCCAAATATTGGCCGCGATTTTTCAGAAATGGCCCTGCAAAAGACGGCTGCACGGTTGGCTGGCTAATACACTGTGATGAAGACCTTTAGTGAACATGAACAAAAAATGATAAAATGAACATGCATTTGGGGGGATTCTACCCCTCCAAAGGGATTTGCAGTGGCCCTATTCTTTGCCCCATGACCAAACGGGGCCCCGGGAACCACACAGGGTAGCAAAATCATGTGTTTGGGATCACTTTGGGTTTAAAAAAGGCACTACAATAGTAGATCTAGGCAATGTTGCATTTTGTAATTGCTACACATTTGGTAACTCAATTGCGCAGACATTACTCGACGTTGAATACAAATTCAAAACAGAAAAGTAGACATTGTCAACATCGGAACTGCAATGTGTCATGTTTCTCATTCATAAGCACAACAAACACTGCATTACATTATGTCATCTGCATCGAGGTACACTAGAAATCGGAAAAGTATATTGAAATTATCAACGCAATTTTACAAGACAATATAATTATGTATTATGATACGTATCGCGATACCATGGGCCCGATACAGTCTCTTTTATCACACTATATCGCGATAAGTTTTTTGGATGCGATACCTAGCACTAATGCATCTAGCAATGTTTTTTCCTTTCAGGGGACACTCGATTACTTGAAATCGCTTTAAACTTCGCTACGATTTGGTCGACTTCGTTTTTTTTATCCATGTGGGGCGAAATTTGTGTAGCCGTCATTTTCGGCAATTTCAAATGTGATTAACCTCATAATTAACAAAACTTAAAATACACAATCAGCGCGTGTTTTACAAGTACAGGTCTTATTTCATCCCATTACCATTAAACAACAACCTGACTCTTATCTAAGCAGGGCAATAGCCTAATTATCGATCATTATCGGCTTGTCTGAGGTGAGATGTGAATATAACCACCATGTTTTAATCACGTGATTAGATCATGTTATTGTGGGGATCATGTGCGCATTCTATTTAAGTAAACCAAACAAAGCCGTCGTATTTTTCCGTTTAATGAATAATTCAAAATCGTACTACAAACTACTCCGCAAAGGCGGGGTTATGATAAGACAAGATACTTTGAAACTGATTTCTCCTGCGATAAATAAATTTAAAAGGCGGAGTATAATTATATGATTGACATCGGCACAGTTGTAAAGAATCTTTGCGGCAGTCGTCAATAGGCAAAACTGCAAACTTCTGTTGTGTGTTTTATTGACGGCTAATTATGAAATAAAGAAATGTGTTTGGTATAAAGCGAGTTTGTTTGTGATTGTTTTATAGACGAGAGAAAATCAACGGAAATGTATTGAATCCTACGATTAGTCATAGACATCAATAACTTATCTATGTCTATGGATTAGGTAATATTTTTTTGTTTTGTTACTCATTGCGGGTATGAATGAAAAATAAGTTTGGGGTAATTATCGAATAATTTAGTATTTTTCAATAAAAATGAAACGAAGACCAGAATAATATTATATCCGATCAACATGTGTCAAGTTGGTTGGGGTTGAAAATGCATCTAAATCTCACTCCGGTCAAAGACGTAAAGCTGATGAAAGCCTGCCTGGGGAGAAACTGAAAAAAATAAAGTTTTAGGATTTCAGTTGGTATCTTCAAGACGAAAAGGGTTTTTGGCACTGTTCTCTTAGAAGTTTGTAAGGTCGTGGGAAAATAATAATAATAACAAAATAATGATAATAATAATAATACATGCTTTATTAGTATTATGCATTATTTTAGTTATTATAACAGTAATAATAAAACAACATACAATTGCTTAACTCGATATTTAATCGTCCCTCTTATGTCGACCGACCTCAAGTCTCCCTGTTTTGACTGGAGGGAGAAGTTGGAGGGAGAAAAGACTTCTCCCAGGGAGTCTCCCTTCTCCCTGTTTTGGGGCTGGCATGGCGCAGTCGGTAGAGCGGCGGATTTGTAACCGGAGGCCCGGGGTTCAATCCTCCGTGGTGCCACTGAGTTCTGTCTGTGTGTTCTTGGGCAAGACACTTTCCCTTAGCCCCTTCCGTCGGATGGGGACGTAAACTGGGCGGTCCCGTGTATCGGTCTATCCTCCAAGCACGTTAAAGAACCATAGGAATCTATTCGATAATAAGAGTAGGGCAGGTTCCCGGATTCCTATGTATCCTTCCCCTCTCTCTTGGGCGGCTCTAAATAACCTATACTGTGTTGATGAGTCGTTAAACAACATTCAATTCTCCCTGTTTTTGGAGTCTGGCTTGACTCCTGCCAATGGGATGAGCCTGAGGGGAGGCATACCCCTCAGGGATTAGACAAAAATGATTTCCGGTTCTACTTTAGGTAAACCATTTGAAATCATCGTTAAAAAATTAACCGACGCCGCAGACACCCACGTTTTCACTACAGCAGTTCCTCTGACCCTAAAAAGCCACACAAACACACGGGAAAAAAAAATTAACGGGTCCCAGGTCATAATCCTCAAACACTTGACGATGCACCTGGAATATGGTGAATAGTATTCTCTCGCGGGGCATACACTTCTGCCATTTATGGGCCGAATCATTATGGTTATATTTTAGAAGATCTAGATACTTTACCTGAACTTTGGCGAGTCTTTCAGGCACTCTTTAAAGTCCAGATGGTACTTCATCTTGATTGTTTGTATTTTTTAATTATTATTTAACATATCTGAATAATTGGAACATAAATAAATGCAAAATAATTTAAATTAAAAACTTCAGAATTATTTATTTTGACAGCGGAAGTGCTCCTCCTTCCATATTTTTATGAAGGGTCTGGGCTAAGTTTATCACGAATAATAATACAAGAATAGAATAGAATAAAAGAATGGAATAGAATAGAATTTAATATTATTAAAATAAAAATGAAAAAGAAGAATTGGATGAGTTAGAATGGGAGTAACTGTCACTAACATGGGTTCGTATCCATACGGTACGGTACGGTACGGCAATGGCACTGACATCGGCATGGGATATAATGTGGTGTGCTTTAAGTTTAAACATATTTATTTTACATCGATTGCGAAACAAGTTCTTGCAACTTAGATTAGTCACTCTCTGTGGCTTCCTGGGTAGAACTAGTACTAAGCAATGTGGATTACTTATCTTGCTCAAGGATAAATAACGTGGCCGCGGCGAGGATCAAATACACGACCTCTCGATCTGGAGTTCGGTGCTCTACCACTGGACCACTCAGGTGTGGTGTGGTGTGGTGTGGTGTGGTGTGGTGTGGTGTGGTGTGGTGTGGTGTGGTGTGGTGTGGTGTGGTGTGGTGTGGTGTGGTGTGGTGTGGTGTGGTGTGGTGTGGTGTGGTGTGGTGTGGTGTGGTGTGGTGTGGTGTGGTGTGGTGTGGTGTGGTGTGGTGTGGTGTGGTGTGGTGTGGTGTGGTGTGGTGTGGTGTGGTGTGGTGTGGTGTGGTGTGGTGTGGTGTGGTGTGTCGTGGTGTGGTGTGTCGTGTTGTGGTGTGGTGTGGTGTGGTCTAAAGATCGACATGGTCATACCTGACTTTTCAAAAATATTTGACCGTGTTCCGCACCGACGTCTACTCAGAAAGCCACATCGCTATGGCATCAGTGCAGTAACCATCGCTGGATAGAGTCCTTCCTCTCAAGCCGTTCACAACAAGTAGTGGTTCAGGGGTCATCATCCGATAGTGTTCAGTCGTTAGCGCGGTTGCAAAGGTACAGTACTGGGCCCCTTGCTTTCCCTCTTCTTCATCAATGACTTGCCAGAAAGCATTTTATTTTAAAGACGACTGCATTGTATACAGGACCATTAGAAGTACCTCATATCGTAAAACACCCCCAACAGTACCTGCATACATTAGCTGATTTGGAACAGAAGTGGTGCATGAAATTTCATCCGCAAAAATGCAGCATCTTCAGTACGATCACACAACCACGCCCGATTCTAATATCGAATCAAAGGCCATGTCCTAGAGCTGCAAGACATTACCAGAAATCTAAGTGTCGACATTCAGTCAAATATTTCTTGGAAGAACCACATTGATTGGATCACCAAGAAAGCAAACTGCATGTTGGGCTTCCTGCGTCAAAATCTGAAGTCCAACAACAAGGAGACAAAGACGAATGACTACATCAGTATGACTAGGTCCACCAGGACTATTGTGCTACGGTATGGAGTCCACATCACAAAGATCAGATACGGAAAGTGGAGATGGTCCAAAGACGAGTTGCTCGTTATACTGTTACCTATATCTAAATGTTTACATGTATTGTTGCGTGTGTCTCGGTGTGTACATGTTGCATGATTTGGTCTTGAAGAAAGTTAAAAATAGTATAGATGTAAACATATTTACAATGTATGCAAATTATTTGTGCAAATTCATTTATGATGAAATTTGGACTGTTCTAATTGGACTATATACAAACTGATTCTGAGAGCAGTTGAGTTGAGCTGAGATCAATTTCAGTATTCTTCATTAAAGTTAATATAGATTTGGATGCTTTTAGAAAATATAATTGTGAGAGGATTTAATACATATTGTGCTCATTCATAATAACAGTGAAATTGGATATTTGGACTAAACCAGACATTTTGGAAATTAATTTAGACTAAGGACACTTATTAATATTTGGATTAAAGAGACACTTACTGTTTTGGATTAAAGATACACTTACTGTTTTGGATTGAAGATACACTTACTGTTTGGGATTAAAGAGACACTTGCTACTGTGAATTAAAGGAACATTGGATAATTTTATTTGGAATTAATTAAAAAAATTGGATATTAATGAAAAACTGGATTTGTGTATTCTGTAAGTGAATATTTTATGTAAATAAATGTGTTAATTAAATTTTTGTCTGCCGGGTTTGCTTCCTTCCTTGTTACATTTTACTCGTAACAATACCACCCACATATACAGGAAAACCAGCAGCGTATCAAACATGCTTGAACATCTGAAGTGGGAAGCCTTTGAAAGCATGAGATCCAAAGTACAACTGATCCTGCTTTACAATGTGGTTAATGACCTAGTCGACATACAAGCATGCGACTACTTAACCCCATCTACAGCTAGGACCCGATCAGCCCATTCAAACAATGTGGTTAATGACCTAGTCGACATACAAGCATGCGACTACTTAACCCCATCTACAGGTAGGACCCGATCAGCCCATTCAAACAATGTGGTTAATGACCTAGTCGACATACAAGCATGCGACTACTTAACCCCATCTACAGCTAGGACCAGATCAGCCCATTCAAACAATGTGGTTAATGACCTAATCGACATACAAGCATGCGACTACTTAACCCCATCTACAGCTAGGACCAGATCAGCCCATTCAAACAATGTGGTTAATGACCTAGTCGACATACAAGCATGCGACTACTTAACCCCATCTACAGCTAGGACCAGATCAGCCCATTCAAACAATGTGGTTAATGACCTAGTCGACATACAAGCATACGACTACTTAACCCCATCTACAGCTAGGACCAGATCAGCCCATTCAAGCAATGTGGTTAATGACCTAGTCGACATACAAACATGCGACTACTTAACCCCATCTACAGCTAGGACCCGATCAGCCCATTCAAACAATGTGGTTAATGACCTAGTCGACATACAAGCATGCGACTACTTAACCCCATCTACAGGTAGGACCCGATCAGCCCATTCAAACAATGTGGTTAATGACCTAGTCGACATACAAGCATGCGACTACTTAACCCCATCAACAGCTAGGACCAGATCAGCCTATTCAAACAATGTGGTTAATGACCTAGTCGACATACAAGCATGCGACTACTTAACCCCATCTACAGCTAGGACCAGATCAGCCCATTCAAACAATGTGGTTAATGACCTAGTCGACATACAAGCATCCGACTACTTAACCCCATCTACAGCTAGGACCAGATCAGCCCATTCAAGCAATGTGGTTAATGACCTAGTCGACATACAAACATGCGACTACTTAACCCCATCTACAGCTAGGACCCGATCAGCCCATTCAAACAATGTGGTTAATGACCTAGTCGACATACAAGCATGCGACTACTTAACCCCATCAACAGCTAGGACCAGATCAGCCTATTCAAACAATGTGGTTAATGACCTAATCGACATACAAGCATGCGACTACTTAACCCCATCTACAGCTAGGACCAGATCAGCCCATTCAAACAATGTGGTTAATGACCTAGTCGACATACAAGCATGCGACTACTTAACCCCATCTACAGCTAGGACCAGATCAGCCCATTCAAACAATGTGGTTAATGACCTAGTCGACATACAAGCATACGACTACTTAACCCCATCTACAGCTAGGACCAGATCAGCCCATTCAAGCAATGTGGTTAATGACCTAGTCGACATACAAGCATGCGACTACTTAACCCCATCTACAGCTAGGACCAGATCAGCCCATTCAAACAATGTGGTTAATGACCTAGTCGACATACAAGCATGCGACTACTTAACCCCATCTACAGCTAGGACCAGATCAGCCCATTTAAACAATGTGGTTAATGACCTAGTCGACATACAAGCATGCGACTACTTAACCACATCTAAGCTAGGACCAGATCAGCCCATTCAAACAATGTGGTTAATGACCTAGTCGACATACAAGCATGCGACTACTTAACCCCATCTACAGCTAGGACCAGATCAGCCCATTCAAACAATGTGGTTAATGACCTAGTCGACATACAAACATGCGACTACTTAACCCCATCTACAGCTAGAACCAGATCAGCCCATTCAAACAACGTGGTTAATGACCTAGTCGACATACAAGCATGCGACTACTTAACCACATCTAAGCTAGGACCAGATCAGCCCATTCAAACAATGTGGTTAATGACCTAGTCGACATACAAGCATGCGACTACTTAACCCCATCTACAGCTAGGACCAGATCAGCCCATTCAAACAATGTGGTTAATGACCTAGTCGACATACAAACATGCGACTACTTAACCCCATCTACAGCTAGAACCAGATCAGCCCATTCAAACAACGTGGTTAATGACCTAGTCGACATACAAGCATGCGACTACTTAACCCCATCTACAGGTAGGACCGGATCAGCCCATTCAAACAATGTGGTTAATGACCTAGTCGACATACAAGCATGCGACTACTTAACCCCATCTAAGCTAGGACCAGATCAGCCCATTCAAACAATGTGGTTAATGACCTAGTCGACATACAAGCATGCGACTACTTAACCCCATCTACAGCTAGGACCAGATCAGCCCATTCAAACAATGTGGTTAATGACCTAGTCGACATACAAACATGCGACTACTTAACCCCATCTACAGCTAGGACCAGATCAGCCCATTCAAACAACGTGGTTAATGACCTAGTCGACATACAAGCATGCGACTACTTAACCCCATCTACAGGTAGGACCGGATCAGCCCATTCAAACAATGTGGTTAATGACCTAGTCGACATACAAGCATGCGACTACTTAACCCCATCTAAGCTAGGACCAGATCAGCCCATTCAAACAATGTGGTTAATGACCTAGTCGACATACAAGCATGCGACTACTTAACCCCATCTACAGCTAGGACCAGATCAGCCCATTCAAACAATGTGGTTAATGACCTAGTCGACATACAAACATGCGACTACTTAACCCCATCTACAGGTAGGACCAGATCAGCCCATTCAAACAACGTGGTTAATGACCTAGTCGACATACAAGCATGCGACTACTTAACCCCATCTACAGCTAGGACCAGATCAGCCCATTCAAACAATGTGGTTAATGACCTAGTCGACATACAAGCATGCGACTACTTAACCCCAGCTACAGCTAGGACCAGATCAGCCCATTCAAAGAAGTACAGACAGTTCTCAACTTCTTCAGATGTCTACAAACCCAGTTTTTCTCGCAGTGAAATCCGAAGTAAAGCACCAACAGTGGCGCGAGCGCCGGATTGCAATTCAACATTTTACACAAAAAATCTTAAGTAAAGAGAGGGGATAATTCAGGTAAAATACATGACAGAGTTATGGTTCTTGTCATTGTTTTATTTTTCATTCGATCTTTACGAAACTTTACCAGGTTATTAATATCAATGAATTGAATTGAATTGAATGTTGTTTAACGGCTCATCAACACAGTATAGGTTATTTAGAGCCGCCCCAGAGAGAGGGGAAGGATACATAGGAATCCGGGAACCTGCCCTACTCTTATTATCGAATAGATTCCTATGGTTCTTTAACGTGCTCGGAGGATAGACCGATACACGGGATCGCCCGGTTTACGTCCCCATCCGACGGACGAGACTAAGGTAAAGTGTCTTGCCCAAGAACACACCGACGAAAGCTCGGACCAGTAACAACAGAGTTATGGCCATTAAATTATTGAAAAATTTGTTCACACTCTAGCACCTTCATTTTTCATCCGATATTTACCAAACTGTTACAGATTGTTATGATAAGGCCTTCATTTTGCCATATGTCAGCAAAACTTTGCAGGGATAATCAGTACAAACCTAGTTGTGCATACTGTCACCTTGTTCCGGTTGAATGGTTTTTGGTGGAGTTATGGCCCTTTAAAGGTTTTAATACACATAATTTGCATGGACTAGTTTTTCTGAACCCCTGGCCGGATTTCAACGAAACTTGGCAAGAATGATCAGTATCAAGCCTAGTTGTTCATATCTAAACCGTGTTCCGGTAGAAAGATGTTTGACGGAGTTATGTCCCTTTACAGGTTTCAATACACAAACATTGTCCGGACTAGTTCTGCTGAACCCCTAGGAATCTTTATGTGAGGGAGCTATCCAGCTGGCTTGCGGAACGTCGGTGGTTCTACCGAGGTGCCCGCCCGTGCACGAAAATTGCCCGGAGGGGCACCTGGGGTCTTCCTCCACCAATGGAAGCTGGAAAGTCGCCATATGACCTTAGCTGTTGGTGCGACTATAAAATCCAATTCTGCTGAACCCCTGGCCGAATTTCAACCAAACTTTTTTTTTTTTTCAGCCACCTTAAAGTGACACCTTTAATCTCCCCGTCTTAGGTGGGATAAGGGTCGGGGAGGGCCACCCCTTGCCCCATCTTACTAGTAAACACGTAATATATCAATGTAATATAAGATAAAGCATAATTTATATCAATATGGATCAATTTAAACCTAATGCATGTAATAATGTTTTATATCAAATCAAAATCAAACTGTAACTGAAGAAAAAAAAAGATGAAAAAAAGAAAGAAAAAACACAACGTATTCTCTCCACCTAGGACTATGTTCACTAATCTCTGTGTGAGGGTACCTGTATAATTTCATATTACATTGTAATTTAGCTGCCAGGTGCCTTAACTGAATAACTGTAATTTTCTGTTATGCAGATATCTCTTTAGACATTTATTTAATAACATTTGTATATTCCTCCCAATGTTTTTCTTTTTTTTTTTTATTATTACCTACAAAAATGCATTCAAGACAGGCGTATGATTTCTTAATTCTATTATTGAGGGCTTCTATACTTAATGGACTTTCCAAACTCTTGGCAGAACATATGTAGTATTTAGTTTCAAGTATTATATGTAGTTCTGTTTTAGATAATTTATTTCTAATATTAAATATAACTGATTCCTCTATAAGTGTTATTTCAATGTTTTTTGAAGACAACCAAATTTTAAGTGAAAGTCTTCATATCCATGTTGATTTTAATCTATTTATAAATGCTTTAAGGTTTATCATTTTCAGTCCACCCTCATTATACTCTTTAATCAATCATAATACTACTTTTTTTATTTCACCTGGTACTTCCCATAAAAAGTCATAAAGCATGTCATTGTTTTTTATGCCCCCGACGGGTGGCATATAGTAATCGCACTGTCCGTCCGTCCGTCCGTCAGTCTCTTCGTTTGTTTGTTTGTTTGTTCGTTCGTTCGTCCGTACAATCGTGTCCGGTTAATAACTCTGACAATAATGTACGGATTTTCAAATAACTTGGCACAATTGCTCACCATAACAAGACGACGTGTCGCGCACAAAATGCAGGTCCGTGGCTCCAAGGTCAAGGTCACACTTAGAGGTCAAAGGTCAAAACAAATGGCTTTCGTGTCCGGTTAATAACTCGGACATTCATGGACAGATTTTCAAATAACTTGGCACAAGTGCTCACCATAACAAGACGACGTGTCGCGTATGTAATTCAGGTCTGTGGCTCCAAGGTCAAGGTCACACCTAAAGGTCAAACGTCAAATCGTGTCCGGTCAATAACTCTGGCATTGATAGACGGATTTTCAAATAACTTCGCACAAGTGCTCACCACAACAAGACGATGTGTCGCGCATACAATCCAGGTCAGGGGCTCTAAGGTCAAGGTCACATTTAGAGGTCAAAGTTCAAATATTGTCCGGTCAATAACTCTGGCATTCATGGACGGAGGTTCAAATAACTTGGCATAAGTGCTCACCACGACAAGGCGACGTGTCGCGCATACAATCGAGGTCCGTGGCTCTAAGGTCAAGGTCACACTTAGATGTCAAATTTCAAATCGTATCCGGTCAATAACTCTGGCTTTCCTGGGCGGATTTTCAAATAAATTGGCATAAGTGCTCACCACAACAAGACGATGTGTTGCGCACAAAATCCAGGTCCATGGCTCCAAGATCAAGGACATACTTAGAGGTCAAATGTCAAATCGTGTCCGGTCAATAACTCTGGCATTCCTGGACGGATTTTGAAATAACTTGGCACACGTGCTCACCACAACCTGACAACGTGTCGCGCACAAAATCCAGGTCCGTGGCTCCAAGGTCAAGGTCACACTTAGAGGTCAAAGGTCTCTTCAGGGGGCACTTGTCACTTACAGTGACATTTCTTGTTTGATAATAGAATCTCCTGGGTTTGGAATTGAAATACATACATGTTCAAGAGTTGGTATCACTATAGATTTAATCACCTCTATTTTGCCTAATGGAGTTAAATAACTACGTTTCCAAAGTTTAATAAGACTTTGAATCTTTTATATTCTATCATGATAGTTTATATCTACTATCATGTCAAGATCTACATTAATTAAAATGAATACCTAAATTATAAATTGAATGCTTCCACAACAAAACTTGGCAAGGATCATCAGTACCAAGCCTAGTTGTGGATATCATCACCGTGTTCCGGTTGAAAGAATTTTGACGGAGTTATGGCCCTTTAAAGGTTTTACTACACATACTCTGGACATGTTCTCCTGAATCCGTGGCCGGATTTCAGAGAAGCGTTGCAGAGATGATCAGTACCAAGCCCAGTTGTGCATATCATCACCTGTGTTCCGGTTGAAAGAGTTATGGCCCTTTAAATGTTTTAATACACAAACTTTGTCCGAACTGATGCTTTAGAACCCCTGGCCAAATTTCAACGAAACTTGGCAAGGGTGATCAGTATCAAGTCTAGTTTTGCATATCATCGTTGTGTCTCGGTTAAATGATTTTTTGCGGAGTTTTGGCCCTTTGAATGTTTAGTACATTAACTTGTACAGACTAGTTTTCCTGTACCCCTTCCTGGATTTCAACGAAACTTGGCAGGAATGATCAGTACCAAGCCTAGTTGCGCAAGTCCTTGCCATGTTCCGGTTTAATGATTTTTGACAGAGTTATGGCCCCTTATACACAAACTTTATCCGGACTAGTTTTCCAGAACCTCTGGTTAGATTTCATTGAAACTTGGCAAGGATGATCAGTATCAAGCCTAGTTGCGCAAGTCCTTGTCATGTTCCGGTTTAATGATTTTGACAGAGTTATGGCCCCTTGTACCCAAACTTTGCCCGGACTAGTTTTCCCGAACCTATGGTTAGATTTCAGTGAAACTTAGCAAAGATGATTAGTATCAAGCATAGTTGCGCAAGTCCTTGCCATGTTCCGGTTTAATGATTTATGACAAGAGTTATGGTCCCTTATACACAAACATTATCCGGACTAGTTTTCCCGAACCTCTGGTTGAATTTCAATGAAACTTGGCAAGCATGATCAGTATCAAGCATAGTTTTGCATATCATCACCGTGTTCCGGTTGAAATAATGTTTGCAGAGGTATTGCCCTTTAAAGGTTTTACTAAACAAACTTTGTTCGGACTTGTTCTTCTGAACTCCTGGCCGGATTTCAGAGAAACGTTGCAAGGATGATCAGTACCAAGCCTAGTTGTGCATATCATCACCGTGTTCCGGTTGAAAGATGTTTGGCGAAGTTATGGCCCTTTATATGTTTTAATACACAAACTTTGTCTGGACTAGAGCTGCTGAACCCCTTGCCGAATTTCAACGAAACTTGGCAAGGATGATCAGTATGAAGCGTAGTTGTGCATATCATCGTTGTGTTCCGGTTGAATGATTTTTGACGGAGTTATGGACCTTTAAGTGCTTAATACATAAGCTTTGTCCCAGCTACCTCTTCTGATCCGCTGCCTGGATGTCCATGCAACTTGGTAGGGATTACCTTTACCAAGTATAATTGCATATGTCTTCGTTGTGTTCCAGCTTAATGATTTTTGGCAGATTTATGGCCCTTTCTCCTGTAGGGGAGACATCTGTTTTTACTAAAAAGAACCCATAGTTCTAATTTTAGTACGGTTATTTATAGACTCGATGCACACCAATTATATAAAATGGGTTTTGACCGCCTGCATAAAGGGGTCTTCTACAGGCGATCAAATCCTTTTTTTTTATACAATTGTTGTTCCTCTAGTCCCTAAAAAAACATATCAAATTAGAACTAGGGCCGCTTGTTTAAATTGTTAGCATGGGTCAAGGGTTTATGTATCTGTTGTGTGTGTTGTTGTTTTGTGGTTTATTTGCAATGTTTTAAAAGAAGTGCTGATGGGAATTTTATGACAACAACCCCTGATATAAGAGCCGTTTTAGCCGGTAGAGCGTCCACAGGCCCTCTTGGGCCTCTTGTTTTGTGGTAGCCTCCCATCATCCGTACGAATCTACAATTTCTCGCTTACAAGTTGAGCTCCATAGTGAGATTCGAACCCGCTGTACTTGGCAAATTTGAATGAAATATTTGGATACCGGGTGCATATCGACATAGTTTGGCCAGCATTGCGATAATTTTAGACATTTCAAAAGAAGAACATACCTACATACTCGCAAAATGTGTACGGGCTATCCGTACTGGTTTGTAAAACCCGTACACAAACCCGTACAGTGTACGCTTGATCATTTCGAACTGTTCCCCGTCACGTCTTTAAACAATGAAGTAAACATACTAGAGTTCTATGAATATTATAAGAGGGCTTGAACTAAACAAAAAAATCCGGTTAAGCTGGTTTTCAATCAAAGAAGTTAAAACAGTTGCAAATGTACCAACTTTTCGAATGTCGAGTGTTTGTGTGCAACTATTATCAGATTGCAAAATGACTGTCGCATTTTCAGGCCTTTGCCGTAAACTATGCTAAAGGAGAAAACAAACGCAACTCAGAAATTTCCGCAAAACATTGTATGTATAATATGCTGCTGTTAATCGAATGGTACATGGCTACATAAGACCTTTCCTTTCCGAAAAAAAGACTAAAACAACACATAACACACCAAAGTTCAAAGTTTCATTATTGATAGAATACGCGTTTGGTTCAAGCAGGTGAGCAATCTTAGGATGTACATTTTTGCAATCTCTTTTTATTAAATACAGTACTGAAATAGCTCCAATTTTCAATTAGGAACTCCCAATTTCGGGTTAAAAAGTGTACTGTGATTAGAAAGTGTACAACATCACAATTTTTCCTTTCTCTAACTAGTTGCAACGCAGTTTTTTAAAACCCTTTTTGGGATTTGGAACATGAATATATTACTCTGGATTATTACGTCGAATTAAGTGTGTAGTATATGAACGTGAAGTTGACAGGAGCAGTAGCAGTACTGACGATTTGATATCGACTAGAGATTATATACACTAGTATGACATCCGTTCGGGGCAGGACCCTACAACCACAGCATCTTGTTTAATCTTTCCTGGAACTTTATTCTAATAACGTTTTTGTTAATTATATTGCTATCTTGTTAACTGATAATTACAATGTTGTTGGGACGGGCCTTTATTAATGTTGGAAGTACTTGTGGCCCAGTAGAAAGTAGTAGCAGTAGAAAGCAGTAGCAGTAGCAGTAGCAGTAGCAGCAGTGGCGGTAGCAGTAGCAGTAGCAGTGGCAGAAGCAGTAAGGATCAGAACGAAAGATGGAACGTTAAACGAGTTCTTATCCACTCTATTAATATGAGAATACACATTACTTACACCGATCCCCGATAGAGCAACCTTCTTCGATGAACAGTAGCAGTGGCAGTAGAAGTAGCAGTTACTGCTACTGCAACTGCCCACTTCACGTTCATGTGTAGTACATACATTATATAGCGGAAATTTTCTGTTTCCTTTTTCCTTTAGAATACACTGAACAAAATTCCTTATTACTCACTTTTGTATCTTAGCAAATTTTCTTATTTTAAAAATATTTCAAAATAGTGGGACAGACCGGTTTCCGTCTCCATCCATATGACAAGGCTTGATGACGAATGAGAGCAAAGTTTCTGGCTTCAAATTATGCATATTTTTTGAGAATATTCTGAGGTCACATACAAAGCTTAAACATGACGACATCGTACTGTATGCCCGGATTTATCGTATTAAAAATGTTAAAGGGACACATGGCAATCTTGATCTCTTAAGTTAATTTTTCTACATAACCTGCATATTTGCAATCATTAATTTTAATTCTTAGCATAATCTAAGGCAAATTGTTTTACATATTACCGACTATTGATTATATCAGGTGATTATATTGCCCTATTTGTATATTTAAAACTTTGGTAGAATAACGAAGACAATTGAAATCTCGATTTTGTATTTAGTTATATTCAAGCAGTTTTAAGGTCAAACTAATACATGAATAATAAAACGAGGTGCTAATATTAATTCTTGATATCAAAGTCAAGATTTTTGTGTCCCTTTAAACAAGAAGATCAGGCAGAGGAAGGTCGGTTTATCCGGATGTCTGATATTAAGGCAAACGTTAGACAAGACGCTCAGGAGGGTCGGTTTACCCGGATGTCTGATATTAAGGCAAACGTTAGACAAGGCGCTCAGGAGGGTCGGTTTACCCGGATGTCTGATATTAAGGCAAACGTTAGACAATCTTGAGGCTCAGGAGGGTCAGTTTACCCGGATGTCTGATATTAAGGCAAACGTTAGACAAGACGCTCAGGGGGGTCGGTTTACCCGGATTTCTCATATTAAGGCAAACGTTAGACAATCTTGAGGCTCAGGAGGGTCGGTTTACCTGGATTTCTCATATTAAGTCAAACGTTAGACAAGAGGCTAAGAATGGTCGGTTTACCCGGATTTCTCATATTAAGGCAAACGTTAGACAAGAGGCTCATGAGGGCCTGTTTACCCGAATTTCTCATATTAAGGCGAACGTTAGACAAGAGGCCCAGGATTGTCTGTTACCCAGATTTCTCATATTAAAGAAAATATAGCGACACATCTAGATAATCTTTATTATTGAGGTTTCTGAAAAACTTGGAAAGGGTGAAAGAATTATCAAAATCGGATGATAAACAAGGAAGATATGATCGTTTTAAGGTTCTGTTGAAACGGATATTGAAGCCGCCATTTTCAGAGCTATGACATCATAGTTCTAAATGACCATATATGGAATATTGATAAATATGAATATTTACTCATTTATAGGGGAAAAAAATAAAGTGGCTGTATGAAGAATAAGTATAACTAATGGCAATAATGCTTTATATGACCAGTTAAAGTTTGCATTCATTTAAAGTGATTTGCTTTGGTTTAAATGATATTTACCAATATTCCATATATGGTCATACGGAACTATGACATCATAGTTTTCAAAATGGCGGCTCCCATAACCATTTTAGAACAACCTTCAAATGGTCATATCTTTTTTGCTTATCATTTGATTTTGATAATTCTTTCACCTTTTTACAAGCTTTTCAGAACTCAAAATAAAGAGCTCGTTCGGCTGTGTTTAAGGCAAACGTTAAAAAAGAGACCCAGAAAGATCTGTATCTATCTACGTGTTACCTCCTTATCGCTCTACTGGCTGCATGAAAATAAACTGGACGCATGACGTGTTTAACTTTTATTTATTTATTCATAACCATGACATATATACAAATTGTTACAAACTATTACATGTACAAAACAATTTTAAAAATTCATTCTACAAATACAAAGTCAATTATTTTCAAAATACGGCAACCATACACTAAATGACATGTATAAGTACCCCAGTTACATTCTATTTAATATGTTTTAAATGGAATATAAAATACCAAAAAAAAATCTACACGAACATGTAAATACAGGAACATGTAAATACACGAACGTGTAACTGCAAGAACATGTAACTACACGAACATATAAATACACCAACACCTAAATGCACGAACATGTAATTGTAAGAACATGTAACTACACAAATATGTAACTACACGAACATGTAACTACACGACAGCGTATATACAAGAACATTTAACTACACAAACATGTAACTACACGACCATGTAAATACACGGACAGGTAACTACACGAACATGTAATTACACGAACATGTAAATACAAGGACATGCAATTACACGAACATGTAAATACACGGACGTGTAACTACAGTACAGGGAAATACACGAACAAGTAACTACACGATCATGTAATTACACAACATGTAAATATACGGACATGTAAATACACAACATTTACATTCACGAACATGTAAATACAAGAACATGTAAATACACAACATGAAATACATGAACATGCATCTACACGAACATGTAACTACACGAACAAGTAAATACACAACAGATAAATACACGAACATGTTACTACACGAACATGTAACTGCACGGACATGTAACAACACGAACGTGTAACTGCACGGACATGTAAATACACGGACATGTCACTACTTGAACACGTAAACACACAATAGGTAAATACAGTAACAAGCAACTACAAGAACATGTAACTGCACGGACATGTAAATACACAACATGTAAATACAGGAACATGTAACTACACGGACATGTAACTACAGTACATGAAAATACATGAACATGTAAATACACGAACATGTAACTACACAACATGTAAATACATGAACATGTAAATACACATCTCGTAACTTCACGGACATGTAACAACACGGACATGTAACTAAACGAACAAAAAAAATACACGAACATGAAAATACATGGACATGTAACTACACGGACATGTAACTACACGAACAAGTAAATACACGAACATGTAAATACATGGACATGTAAATACACGGACATGTAAATACATGGACATGCAACTACAAGAACATGTAACTACACGGACATGTAACTACACTAACTTGTAAATACACGAACATGTAACTACAGTACATGGAAATACATGAATTGAATTGAATGTTGTTCAACGGCTCATCAACACAGTATAGGTTATTTAGAGCCGCCCCAGAGAGAGGGGAAGGATACATAGGAATCCGGGAACCTGCCCTACTCTTATTATCGAATAGATTCCTATGGTTCTTTAACGTGCTCGGAGGATAGACCGATACACGGGACCGCCCGGTTTACGTCCCCATCCGACGGACGAGGCTAAGGTAAAGTGTCTTGCCCAAGAACACACCGACGGAACTCATGAACACAACATGTAAATACACGGACATGTAAATACACCACATGTAAGTACACGAATATGTAACTACACAACAGGTAACTACACGGATATGTAAATACACTGCATTTAATATACACGAACATGTAACTACACGAAAATGCAATTACACGGACATGTAAATACAAAACATGTAACTACATGCACATGTATCTACATGAACACGTAACTGTACGAAGATGTATATACACAACATGTACCTACAAAAAAATACTCGGACAACTAATCAATGGGCGGACAACACGTAAATACTCAACATGTACCTACAAGAACATAATCGGACAACTAATCAATGGGCGGACAACACGTAAATACACAACGTGTACCTACAAGAACATACTCGGACAACTAATCAATGGGCGGACAACACGTAAATACACAACGTGTACCTACAAGAACATACTCGGACAACTAATCAATGGGCGGACAACACGTAAATGCACAACATGTACCTACAAGAACATACTCGGACAACTAATCAATGGGCAGACAACACGTAAATACACAACATGTGCCTACAAGAACATACTCGGACAACTAATCAATGGGCGGACAACACGTAAATACACAAAGTGTACTACACGAACATACTTGGACAACTAATCAATGGGCGGACAAAACGTAAATACACAACATGTACTACACGAACATACTCGGACAACTAATCAATGGGCGGACAACACGTAAATACACAACATGTAACTACACGAACAGGTAAATACATGGAAATGTAAATACACGGACATGCAACTACACGAAAATGTAAATACACGGACATGTTACTACAGTACATGGAAATACAGGGTCAGGTAAATGCACGAACATATATGTCAATAAACAAGTGTAATTATACAACATGTAAATACAGGAACATATAAATACACAACATATTAATACACGAATATATAAATACACAACCACGAACATGTAACTACACGAACATGTGAATACACAGCGTGTAACTACAAGAACATGTAACTACACAGCGCGTAACTACAAGAACATGTAAATACACAAACATGTAACTACACGAACATGTAAATATACGAACATGTAAATACATGCATATGTATTTACACGGACACGTAACTGCACGGACATGTAACTGCACGGTCATGTAAATACACGAACGAGTAAATACACAACATGTAAATACACGAACACGTAAATACTCAACATGTAACTACACGAACATGTAAATACACGGACATGTTAATACACGAACATGGAAATAAACGAACACGGAAATACACTAACATGTAATTACATGATCATGTAAATACACGGTCATGTAACTACACGAACATGTAAATAACCGAACAGGTAAATACACGGACATATAACTACACAAACACGTAAATACACAACATGTAAATATTCAACATGTAACTACATGAACATGTAAATACACAACATGTAACTACACGAACATTTAAATATATGAACATGTAAATACACAGCATGTGACTTCATGGATGTGTAAATACACGGATATGTAAATCTACAACATGTAACTACAGGAATATGTAAATACATGAACATGTAACTACACGAACATGTAAATATACGTACATGTAAATATGCAACATTTAACTACAGGAATATGTAAATACATGAGCATGTACCTACATGAACATGTAAAGACATTGACATGTAAATATACAACATGCAACTACAGGAATATACACGGATATGTAAATACACAATATGTAAATACACAAAAATGTAACTTCTGTCGGGTGCCACTTTCCGTCACTTATTTAAACGTAAACTAATTGTTCAGACAAATCTTTGTATCCTGACAATTGTTACTCTACTTCTATTAGTCTACCTTTTCCTGGAAATTTGATACCAAAGAATTTTGTTTTATATAAATTATCGAAGTGGCCCGTGACCTTTTTATAAATAGACTAAAACTGAGAAATCATTTCGTTTACAAGCCTAGTTTCCATCATGTTTTTTATCGAGTGATAGATTCAACTAGATCATGATACAGTAACATTTTTTGAAGTAAAAACATGTTTGCAAGTCTATTTAACAATGTTCATTTTAAAAGTTGTATGTTGCATTGTTCCATCATTCACCTCGATTGCTATAACAATGCGCCTGGTAATGTCAATGTTATATTTTCCACGATGTCAATTTATACTATAACAAATTTATAACTCTGTGTAAATAAAACAGATAGAGGTTGTACGAGTTGCCTCTCTTTGCTTAATATGCGTCCGCTGAAGTGTGATAAAAATATGACACCCCAACACCAAATAAGGAAGTAAACACACTTTTCGGAGAAATCCCTTCCGTTTTTGTACCGCTTATTTACTTTTTGATTGTTTCTTTTGTTTCCAGTCTTCAGTGCTAAACATCTGTTAATAAGTAACATCGCGTAAGTAATTTGCAGTGTAAATGACAATGACGGAAACTGGGCTTGGACGGAAACTGGCCCCTAACCAGTATACGAATATGTAAATACACGGACATGTAACTACACGAACATGTAAATACACGAACATGTAATTACACGGACCTGTAAATACACGCACATGGAAATACACGCACATGGAAATACACGAACAGGATGTAACTACACGAACATGAAAATACACGAACATCTAAATACACGATCATATAATTACACAATATGTACTTACACGAACATGGAAATACAGGAACTTGGAAATACACGAACATGTAACTACACGAACATCTAAATACATCGACATGCACGAACATGGAAATACACGAACATGTAACTACACGAACATGGGAATACACACATATAACTACACACCATGCATATACTTCACATGTAAATACACGAACATGTACATACACACATGTAAATACACGGACATGTAAATGCACGAACATGTACATACACACATGTAATTAATACAGAACATGTTAATACACTAACATGTAAATACTCATTTGTTGTCGGAAACAAGATCGGAAAGTTTATTTAATTCCTCGTTTAGGATGATATTCGGTGCGGAAGATAACCGAGATACAGATTCTTCGCCAATATTTGTATCCATCAGATTAACACGACATATATGTTGTTTTCTGACAAGCGAGTCCACAACCTGTGTCCAGTCAGTGGCAGTCATATTTACTCTCATTAAGGATATGTACTTTATCTGTGTGAGTCTCGGTACTGACAAGGCAAATGCATGTGCCGCAACATTATCAATACCGTCCACACTGATAAGGGTTAGTTTAGAACACTGAGGTAACTGCTGGTATAACTCTAATACTGACCCAGATATTCTGACTAATGAAATCTGCAGTATACTATCGACAGGAATAGGAACAACAGGTATAGTCATATCAGACAGATCTAATGTATGCAGATTGTGATTGTTGGATAAATCCACATCCGTTATAGTCATATCTCTCAGTGATATACGTCGCAGATTGTGATATTGGGATAAATGTAAATCTATCCTATTATCTTTCAATGTTTGGTCGCTATATCTTATCTTACCTAGTTTAAGTACAGTTATATTAGACACCTGTAAGTATGACTGGAGGTCATCAAACGACTTGTATGGCAACGACACATCGCTTAATCCCAGACTTGTAACTTTATGCAGAGTGTGTAGCATGGTAGGTAAAACGCCACATTCCTCAATACATACGCTATGAAAACAAAGACAACGCAAATTTTTTGATAAATTAGTCAAATGTATGAGACTATCGTTTGTTAACCACTTATTCCTAATGGTAATTCTTTGTATTTTTTCCATACGACTTAATAATGAGTAAAATGTGCGATGGGTATCAGCATTAATATCTTCATCAAAACTTAAGTCTAGGTCTATGGATTTAATATTGGAACAATTCGAGCTCATAATATCTGTCGATACTTCCATATTAGAGCTTGAGAACACAACGTCTGATACTTGAAACCCATCACGATTTGCTTTTTTGCTCAGTAAACATTCCTGAAAGCAATCACATAGGATGGCATATACAGGTTTGACCATGTAATCAAAGGCAACATATCCAGTTTCCGGATACAGTCTATACTCTAGTATTTTTTCATCACCATTCATTACATGGACAATGTGTTGCGACAATCTGCATCCTAGTTTGGAGTCTAGACCAGACACAAACACTATTATGTTTGACATTTTACGAAGTGTTAACATGTCTGTACAAATAGTGCTTAATATGTCACACGGTTTGTCAGCTGCGAACACTAACCAGAGGGCAGCTAGGAATTCTTGCATCGTTTTATGAAAGAAACTTACACTGACGTATTTTGTATTATTTTTGCCTGGAACCTTAGATTGACAAATAAGTCCAATCTTCAGACTAACTTCCAATTGCTCATTGCCAATTTTCTTTTCAAGCTCATCTTTTGGAAATACTAAGTTCATGTTTGTTGGTGTCAACGAGTAAAATGCTAATTCACCCAATGAAAGTAATAAAGCAGTGTGCTCCGACAGTGTACTATTGTTTTGCAATACATATAAACGGTTATCAGGTTTCAGTCGACTCAAATTATGTTTAAAAAGTCTTCCTTCCCTTTCAGATTTCTTTATGAGACATTCGGTTAGTCGAACGTACACACCTGTCAATGATTCGTCCAACGTACCACTCTCATGCCATAATGTTACCAACCATGTGGTAATAAGAGGTATTTCAAGCAAATGCTTCAGTATTCCCTTTCCGGACTTTTTTTAAAAAATCATTTATTTTCTGTGGAAATCCTTTTGATTCTTTTGGGACACCGCAATAGTTAATTAAAACCATTCTTATGAGAGATTCAACCTCTTTCTCTCCTATACCTTTAATGTTCACTAATTTACTAGAATGACTTATTTTCGTTCTCAGAGCCTCTAATTTCCAAGGTCGTAAGGTCACGAAAGCGGGACAGCCATATAAGCCATCTCTATTTGGTAGCCCTGGTTCCCTAAGTTTATGGCAAACTTCTTGAGACGGAGACCACTCGTCCAAGCCATCCAAAATAACGAGACATTTGTTTGGGCTTGTCTCCAAGACATACATAACCGTTTCTTTATATTTTGGATGCTCAAACAACAATTGATTGAAAATCATGTCAACAATAGCTGTATCAGAATTATCTACACTTCGTAAAGATATAAAGAAAACATATTCAAAATCTAACATATATTTTTCCCCATCGGATACGGAATCATCCTGAGAACTTTGTTTCTTTTTACCGTTCCTCCAGTCGTCCAACATTCGTAAGCAGTACGTACTCTTTCCTCTTCCTGCTGAACCTACCATAAACGTGTGCTTGGCCAGTACGCTATCTTGGTAAAGTAACTCTCGGTATGATGTGATGCGTTTACAATCTGATCTACCTGCTTCATGTCGACCCTTGGACATATCTTCCTCCACAATGACGGGTGTATATATCTGATGAATGGGGAGACCTTCATCTCGACATAGTGGCGACAGTGGTACAAGATCTACATAGTCAGCGTACATATTCACTAAGCATTGCCGGAGAGACGCGGTATCTGTGAATTCAATAAAACTATTAGACAATGTACTAGTAGAAAATACGTTCAAGTATTGAACAACTCTTTTTTTTTTATAAATTCTAAGTGTTTACCCGACATTTTCAACAAATCATGTGCCTCAGATTTTCAAATACTTGCATCAGTTATTTATGAGATTTCACTACCAGTGCTCTTCATAATTAGGAGCGTGGCATATATAGAGACTATCGATACACCTGTGGTAAACACTAAGTCGGATAGAAGTGATAAAGAGAAATCTTCGTCATTAAGAAACCGCGACCATTCGTTACACATCCTTCCTTTCGGTTTCTTAATGGGGAAGACTTTTATTTATAGCCTCTATCCTATATTTATATACCTCTGCATTACAAGATTAATAGCAAATATCTCGATTTAGTGTACACAGCTCACTGCGACATTGCGTGTACACAACTCACTGTGTCATTGCGTGTACACAATTCCATGCAATATTGCGTGTACGCAGCTCACTTCTACATTGCGTGTACACGGCTCACTGCGACATTGCGTGTACACGTCTCACTGCGACATTACGTGTATACAGATCACTGCGACATTGCGTGTACACAACTCATTGCGACATTGCGTGTACACAGATCACTGTGACTTTGCGAGTACACAACTCACTGCGACATTGCGTGTACACAACTTACTGCGACATTGCGTGTACACAGATCACTGCGACATTGCGTGTACACAACTCACTGCGACATTGCATGTACACAACTCACTGCGACATTGAGGGAACACATCTCACGGCGACATTGCGTGTACACAACTCCATGCAACACTGCATGTACACAGCTCACTGCGACATTGCGTGTACACAGATCACTGCGACATTGCGTGTACACAACTCACTGCTACATTGCGTGTACACAACCCACTGCGACATTGCGTGTACACAACTCAATGCAACACTACATGTACACAACTCACTGCGACATTACGTGTACACAGCTCACTGTGACATTACGTGTACACAGCTCACTGCAACATTGCGTGTACACAACTCACTGCGACATTGCGTGTACACAACTCCATGCAACACTACGTGTACACAGCTCATTGCGACATTGCGTGTACACAGCTCACTGCGACATTGCGTGTACGCAGCTCATTGCGACATTGCGTGTATACATCTCAATGCGACATTGCGTGTACACAGCTCATTGCGACATTGCGTGTACACAGCACACTGCGACATTGCGTGTACACTGCACACTGCGACATTGCGTGTACACAGCTCACTGCGACATTGCGTGTACACATCTCACTGCGAGATTGCGTGTACACAGCTCACTGCGACATTGCGTGTACACAGATCACTACAGTATTGCGTGTACACAGCGCATTGCGGCATTGCGTGTACACCACTCACTGCGACATTGCGTGTACACAGCTCATTGCGACACTGCGTGTACATAGAGCATGTGGCAATAAGATTACACAGCTCACTCTGACATTGCGTGTACACAGCTCACTGCTACATTGCGTGTACATAGCTCACTGCGAAATTGCGTGTTCACGTCTCACTGCGACATTGCGTGTACACAACTCCATGTGACACTGCGTGTACACAGCTCACTGCGACATTGCGTGTACCCAACTCACTGCGAAATTGTGTGTACACAACTCCATGCAACATTGCGCGTACGCAGCTCACTGCTACATTGCGCGTAAACAGCTCACTTCGACATTGCGTATACACATCTCACTGTGACTTTGCATGTAAACAGCTCACTGCTACATCGCGCGTGTATAGCTCACTGCGACATTGCAGGTACACAGCATACTGCGAGATTGCATGTACACAACTCACTGCGATATTGCGTGTACACAATTATCTGCGATACTGTGTCTACACAGCTAACTGCGACATTGCGTGTAAACAGCTCACTGCGACATTGGGTGTATATAGCTCACTGCGACATTGCGTGTACACATCTCACTGCGACATTGCGTGTACAAAATTCCATGCAACACTGCATATAGACAGCTCACTGCGACAATGCGTGTACACAGCGCACTGCGACATTGCGTGTACACATCTCACTGCGACATTGCGTGTACACAGTTCCATGCAACACTACATATATACAGCTCACTGCGACATTGCGTGTACACAGCTCACTGTGACATTGCTTGTACAAAGCTCACTGAGACATTGTGTGTACACAGCTCACTGCGACATTGCGTGTACACATCTCCATGTAACATTGCGTGTACACAACTCACTGCGAAATTGCGTGTACACGTCCCACTGAGACATTGCGTGTACACAACTTCATGCAACACTGCATGTACATAGCTCACTGCGACATTGCGTGTACACAACTCACTGCGACATTGCGTGTACACATCTCACTGCGGCATTGCGTGTACACAACTCCATGCAACACTACATGTAGACATCTCACTGAGACATTGCGTGTACACAACTCACTGCGACATTGCGTGTACAGATCTAACTGCGACACTGCATATATACAGCTCACTGCGACATTGCGTGTAAACAGCTCACTGCTACATTGCGCGTACATAGCTCACTGCGACATTGCAGGTACACAGCACACTACGAGATTGCGTATACACAACTGACTGCGATATTGCGTGTACACATTTCTCTGCGATACTGTGTGTACACAACTCATTGCGACATTGCGTGTAAACAGCTCACTGCGACATTGGGTGTAAATAGCTGACTGCGACATTACGTGTACACATCTCACTGTGCCACTGCATGTATAAAGCTCACTGCGACATTGCGTATACACAGCTCACTGCTATATCTTTAAATCAACTGAAATGTTTTCTTTTAATTTTTTGCAATGATATTTCATTACTATTTCGTAAGACATTTCAGTGGAGATATCTAATTTGAAACCTCACTTCGTTCGGTCTATCTCAGCATTTGCTGTCATCAACAGCAAAGACGAAACGGAAAGGGCACCATAGAGGTAACCCAGGAGAGTTTGTACTAAGAGTCATTTAAATAATGAAAACGTTTTACAGAATAAGTAGGTTTTTTTAAACAACAACATTTCGCTATAAACATTTTTGTAAAAACAAATCGTGTCGTTATGGCACCTAATCAAATAGTTGACGATGAAAAAATAATTTGTAAAGGAAAACTCAACGATCATCCGTGTGATATTTCATTACAAGTGACTAACAAGTAGGTATCCTTATTAAATTTCTTCAGTTGCGGTCGTTTTAGGAACCGCGACCATCTTGAATGACGATCGGGGACAAACATGAGCAATCTGGAACGTATGGAACATTTGTGGCACAGCTTTACTAAAAGTAATGAAAGCGTTATTAGAAGATGTCATTAATAACTTCATGTAAAAATCGCAACGCGATGGATGGCGGACATATTAAATATGTGACATTGATGAGGTCAAAATAACGATATTTACCTGTGGATAAGCAGTTTGGGATATTTGTTTGAAGTGTTCTTCATGTTTGTCTGCCATTAGCAATAACAGCCATCTTGGATGACCAAGAGCAACAAAAGCACCACATAACTTGGCAGATGTTTGCTACGTTGTTTAGAAAAAAACATTTGTGTAGTTCCTACCTCAGACTGACGGAGGTAAATTATTCTCTGTTTCAGACAATAAAACCGATAGGAAAATGTCACTAAACCTAACTTTGTAAAAATGTTGAAAAGTTAAATTGGCCCCACAATTAATCAAGGTAACCTTGACCCTCTGACCCTAAAACAATAGGGTTGGTTATATTTTTTACAAGGAAGAGATTTGTCAGAGTATCCATTGGTTAATACATTGGTTCATTAATAATAGTGCAATTTGACCTTCATACTGCTGCCATTTGTCAATAATAGTGTCCTTTCACCTTCCTACTGTCCGTTTATCAATAATAGTGCCCTTTGACCTTCATACTGCGGCCGTTTATTAATAATAGTGTCCTTTGACCTTCCTACTGTCCGTTTATCAATAATAGTGCCCTTTGACCTTCATACTGCGGCCGTTTATTAATAATAGTGTCCTTTGACCTTCCTACTGTCCGTTTATCAATAATAGTGCCCTTTGACCTTCATACTGCGGCCGTTTATTAATAATAGTGTCCTTTGACCTTCCTACTGTCCGTTTATCAATAATAGTGCCCTGTGACCTTCATACTGCTGCCGTTTATTAATTATAGTGTCCTTTCACATTCCTACTGTCCGTTTATCAATAACAGTGCCCTTTGACCTTCTTGTTGTATTTTTATTAATAAGAGTGACCTTTGATATACTGTCCGTTGTCATATCACTGGTACTGTTTGTATACAATGTCGAGATTGAAAGTCAAAACAGTTTACAATGCAGCCCGGAATGCGTTTTTATTGTTTGTATACCAGTGACTGGGTTGCTGTCCAAACACGAGCACTATTTGCATACAGTTTCAAAATTTCAGGTATTTACTTTATACATTAAAACAGTAGGGAACTATTTTTTTATGATCAAATCACCATGACCTTTCATATAATAACCCCAAAATCAATATGGGTCGTTTTTTAACCATGAACACTATTTGTGTGCAGATTCAAGTGTTTCGAACAATCAGTTAATAAATTACAGCATAGAAAGCGTGTATTTATGATTGGTAACAGTGATCTTGAACTTGATCTTAACCCACAAATGTGAACACAGACATACATTGTAATCTACCAAACTATTTGAAGTTTCAAGATTGTAGGACATAACGTTCATGAATAACAGGTGGAAAAGCGGTGTTCATGATCGGGTTACCATGACCTTGACCTTTGACATACTAACATCAAAATCAATAAGAGTCGTTGCTTATATCAGATATAATCTACATTTGCTCATTGACCCCGATATCGAATAAGTAACCAAGAGCTCTATCTGTATACAGTTTCATGATTATAAGTCAAAACCGTTCATAAATATAATCAGGGTAAGAATTTTCGCGCCATCCTGGCGTTTTCTTTTAACCTATCGACCATAACATAAAGGGTCAGTGTTTCAACATAGGTGCTATTTTTTCACATCTTCAAGATTATAGGTATGCTATTTTTTAATTGACGCAACCGAAAGTGTTTTTAGATTTGGGTCAATGTCTGATCAATATGACCTACTGACCCAACGTAATTAAGGCTCTTCCTCATACTACGGGTCATGAAAAATTATGAAAGGAGAAATTTGGAAATCGTTGAACACGATAAATACAAAACATTTTGCAGTTTCGGTTTGACTGAGACTGTTCATGAACGGTAGTGAAACGTGCTTGCTACCGTTCACGCCCTCTAGCTCCGGGTTAAGCAGAACTCCATATTATGTATGTCAATAGTACAGAAATGTAAGCTACCCCGAAGATGGCGGTGACCATGGAACCTTCAATGCGGTGTTTTCACACCATTCCATGGCCAGAGGCGTATGGTCCCAGTTTCTAACAAAACGCTTTGCCCTAAACGAGAAAACAATGGGCGAAATAAACGAAATAGAATTCAGTTGGGATCAGCGGTTATGAAGCCTGCGTATCACAGGTAACAGTCAAAAGAATAAATTATAAAGCAGGCAACATATCCAAATTAAATTGATTTAATGTTTAATGTTGTAGGTATTATACTTTCAGATTTACTGTGCGGAAACAAAATTGCTCAAGATAGTACTAACGGACAGACGTACGGACAACCTTATTTCATGTCACTTCGTGTTTTTCAAATACACATATCCATAATCCATAACCGTGACACACTCCCACTACAGACTGAAATTCGTCCTCGAATTTCCATGGGTACAGAGAATCATTTGCATGTTTCTCGAAGTTTACTCAGTCACGGCCCCACGTTGGGCGCCAAATGTCACAGGGCTAGAAAAATGTGCAGCCAGACCGGGGCTCGAACCCGGGACCTTCGGACTACCGTTCCGATGCACTACCGACTGAGCTAACCCGGCCAGACAATGCAACATCAATCTACCTGCCAGATATCCATAACCGTGACACACTCCCCCTACAGACTGAAATTCGTCCTCGAATTTCCATGGGTACAGAGAATCATTTCTAATGTTTCTCGGAGTTTACTCAGTCACGGTCCCACGTTGGGCGCCAAATGTCACAGGGCTAGAAAAATGTGCTGCCAGACCGGGGCTCGAACCCGGGACCTTCGGACTACCGTTCCGATGCTCTACCGACTGAGCTAGCCGGCCGGACAATGCAACATCAATCTACCTGTTAGATATCCATAACCGTGACACACTCCCACTACAGACTGAAATTCGTCCTCGAATTTCCATGGGTACAGAGAATCATTTGCATGTTTTTCGAAGTTTACTCAGTCACGGCCCCACGTTGGGCGCCAAATGTCACAGGGCTAGAAACATGTGCAGCCAGACCGGGGCTCGAACCCGGGACCTTCGGACTACCGTTCCGATGCTCTACCGACTGAGCTAACCCGGCCAGACAATGCAACATCAATCTACCTGCCAGATATCCATAACCGTGACATATATACATACAGATTGCTCGTTTATTTATTTCAATGAATACAGTTACGTTTCCCCCATTTCTTTAAGTTCTAGGTGTTTTACTTTCTGGCTCACCGTGAGGAAACAAAACGTCTCGAGCTAGTACGAACAGACGGACAGACGTACGGACAACACTGTCATGTCACTTCATGTTTTTTTAAGATTGCTAATTTTATTTATTTAAATGAAAACAATTACGTTTTCCCCCAGTTGTTTAAGTTAGGTGTTGTTTAAGTTAGGTGTAATACTTTCTGGCTCACCGTGTGGAAACCAAATTGCTCAAGCTAGTACGAACAGACGTACGGACAACCCTATGTCATGTCACTTCGTGTCTTTTAAATGGCACATACATACATATGGCTATTTTCATTTATTTAAATGAAAACAGTTTCATACCTTCTTCAGATATATGCTTTGAATCAGCAAGTGCTTGTTTAGATTCCAGTGCATCCATTCTAAGCTGTGTGTTTTCATGGCCTGCAGTTAAAGCGGATAGTCTGTCACGTACATCTGCCATGGCTGCTTTCAGTTTAGTTTGCTCTTCAGATATAAGTTTTTGAATTGTTTCATTTTTCTGTCTGATTTGTTCCATGTCTATTTTTATAAGTTGTGTACTTTCATGAGTAGTGCCTAATATCGTGTTGACCTTTCGCAGTTTGGCATCGACCTGAAATGCAGGAAGAAAAATACTTTATTATCGAAATTCGCAGATTTTATAAAGCTTCGAGGTTTACACAAAAGGGAGTAGTTGTCATAGCTTGATACAACCGTATATAACAAATGTAAACTATCGCGTGAACAAGTCGTGTACAGCCTGTATTCTGTGTAAACCTTTATAAGATCTGCGAATTTCGATAATTGATAAAGGCACTGCGCCGAAATGTTGGTAAATAAAATATAAACGTGTTGGTGTCGAATGTTATACATTCATATGATAATTGATGAAGAATTTCCAAGTCGGTATGACATATTTAGGTAAGCCTATGTTGCAGAAACGAAAATCAATGTATATCTGACACGGCTGAGCGAAATGTACGCATGGAATAGTAACAAGATATTTTTAAAAATCCGGTAAACGAGTGTGTATTATGATTCTGGCCTTCCCTTTACTTTATACACATAGACTATAACACTATACTCCATCTTTCTGTACTATCGTAAAGCACACATGTGCTATGAACGGACAACGAATAAACAGTGGTTCAACTAGTTCACCTCTAAGCTGAAAAGGCTTTAGTGTATGCATTTTTGTTTGGGAAGTAGAGAGAAAGCAAACATACAGGAACACTGTTTTAGAGTTATAATCCGAGAACAAAACGTGTGACGAGCAAACTACAGTTCTATAACTCCCATCCATTAATTTTGCAGAGGTCAATCAGTATTAATTTCTTAATGCTTTTGCCTAATGAGAATTATTGCGCAAAGAATGCTTTTATCGAATCCCCAACCCATTCTTCCTTTATTCTTAAATGTCTAATCATGTTTAATAGTTCACGAAATACATTTACAGCTTTAGTCCGACAATATAAAAAACCTTTCACTTGTTTCTATTGCTATATGTTTTAAAGATGTGTGCATGTTTATGTTTCATAACATTATGATTTCAACTCGGATTGCAATGTTAAATCTAATCTTTTTCTCCATTTTTGTTTTTCAAATAGCCTTTAAAAGTAGATATAAAACTCGAACAGAAAAAGTAGCATTCAAGGAAGACAGTCAAATTGATTTAGACATATTATCTAACCTATATAATGATGTATGTTTTGAGAATACAACTTGGTTTACACTTACATCATAAAGACTGTAAATGCTATAAATCGTTTAGGATAAATCGAACCTAGCATAATACATAAACATATGTCAAATTATAGATTAATATGGTTTACAGCTATAAATAACATAAACTTATAATACAGCATATGCATATGTTCGAGTAATTAGGACATACAACAATGTAGAAAATATTGGCTCAGTGGATAGAGGCACTAGACATGATATGATATTTTTACCTCGTCGGTAGTTGGTTCGAATCCACTTCAAGTATGATTATTTTTTAATTACCATATTCACATTTGCTGCTTTTTAAAAATGTCAATATTACTCAAAGCTACATTTTTTGTTTAAAAACAAATTTCTGAAACATAAGACGTATATTAATCACATATTGATACACGACTAAACTTGTCAAACCAGCTGAATGAAATATGTGATTGTTATAAATTAGCAATAAATAAGAAAAATAAATTGTAAAGACAAATATTGAATTAGATATACATTTAGATATATAACAATATTAATCATACAAAAATACAACGACTAATTATAAGATCTATGAGAATTTTTTTTTTTAAATTTAAATCAAAACAAAATGAAAACATATATGATGTATTATAATACATAAAATTAAAATACCGAGTTTTGGTTTTTGAACCAGTGCAGTTCAGTTTTTCTCGAGTTTGCAATACGACCTCTTCTCTACCAGATGAGCTATTTTCTCAATAGAACTTTAAACGTTATATTATCAAATTATGGAGAAGTCAGACATCCATCAGTAAGCCAGATGCGCATCAATAGCTATATACACCTCTTTACTGGTTTACCTATTTATCAGACGAACCGATATACAGCAGGTTATATTTATCCTAAACGATTATAGTAAAGAACTATAATAATAAACTCTCAACATATCTTATACTTGCGTAATGTACTTACCTCAGCAATCTGTTTCAGTTGTCCATCAAGTTGTTTATCCATTGCTGTCATTCGTGTGCCCAGATCCGCTTTTACCTCGATAATCTGTTTGTTCGTTTTCAAGACTGATTGCCTTGTTTCTTCATCTACATCTGTTCTGTGTTCTTGTATCATTTGTTTCACGTGCTCTTCGTGCTCTGATTGTTTTACTTTAACAGCTTTTACAGCGTCACCGAGTATCTCTAGTTCATTCTCCAAAGAGATTGTGAAATCTGCTTTGCGGATCTGATAAAGATTGATAAATACACAATAATTCCATCAATAAATATATTTTTCGCGAAGACAAACATCACACAATAACCCATTCTCCACTTCCCCACACCCACCATCCTCCACGGCCACCAACTTTAGAAACACGTTAATATTGACCACAGAACATGGTGTAGCAGCGCTAAATGTTAAAATTTCGCTAAATGTTCACCCGATCCTGTTCTGTTATCCACTAGTACTGGTAAATTCTTAGGGATGTTAAGCTGCTGGTAATGGTAACAGCGGGCGCCTTTTAGACTGTACAGTATAGCTGTTAGCGCTAGTAACGAGTCTGCTGTTAGACTTTAATAGCGCGGGCAGCAGCAGCGGTAAACCATTCCGAGAAAGAAAGTGTGTTTTACGAGCGTATAAAAAATCCGAGCGTCGCACCGTGAACTCTTTAGTAGGAGAGTCGGAAGCGTGACTTTCAAGCCTAAAAATGTTTTTCATTCCACTACACAGGAATTTGTATTTAGTTAAACAACCTAGGAAGGAAGGTTGTAACTCGAAGACAATGAGGAAAAAAAACAACAGAATAAGTCACCAACAGCTGCAGCGTCTGACTAAGCAGCATAATTTTCATTTTCAAAAAGAGCTGAATTTATTACAAGAGTTTAGACAGTGGGACTGCAACAACAGTCAACATCAGGTATAATATAAAACGTAATATTTGCTTAATTTACACCTAAATAAAAATTCGGATATTGTTGAATTGTTCCATAGCAAAATATGCTATTTATCATTATGTGACTCTAAAGTACCCCACCACTCAAAATGACATGGATGAGCTGAAGGGAGATAAGTATTTTAATCGGGAGATAAGTATTTTAATCTTGAACTTTCTTTGGGGAACCTGGGGTCAGATCGTGAAGCAAGTAGGCTATCCCCATGACCACCTTCTTTGCTATACTGGTTGTGTACTAGTTATCGTCATTCACCAGATTTCGTCATTATCAATAAAACGCTCGATGTTGTGATTATTTTTCAACCCCACTTTACATAGAGATTATTTAATTGCTGGGATCGATTATAGGGAAATCCTTCACGAGTGGTAGACGTGTGGTTCTTTTCACGAACGAGCGCACGCGAGTGAGTGAAAAAACAAAGCACGTTTACCATCAAGTGAAGGATTACCCAATAATCGATCCCAGCAGTTAAATAATCTATTTATTACATTTTAAATTACGTTTTTCAAACAATATTCGCTTTATTGAACGTTATCGGCGGATGACGTCGACGTCAGCAACACTTTGTTGACGTCACGCCTCAACGTCGCAACGTTAGTTATTAATGTGTTCTGAGTTAGCAACGTTAGTTATTATTGTGTTCCGAGTTAGTTATTAATATTTAGCGATTATGAATATTCTTGCACTAAGAAATACCGATCTTTCACGCATGGAAAGGTAATAAAAATCACTACACACTATCATCAGACAACTGGAGAGGAAAAAATAGTTTAGAAATGTTAACATACACTCTCAGACCAACCCGTTTACCTATACAAATACCGTTATAAACAAAACACAATCGGGGGAATCACGTGCTAATGCGCATGCGCGGGGTAATTTCCTTTTAAAATAGCTGACCTTTTACGTCGAACCATTGAATCAATTTGACATGCAACATTTTCAGCCAAGGGAGACAACTATATTTAAATTTGCGGACAGTTATTTCCCTTTAAATTATGAAAACGTCGAAGTGAAGTAAATTATTTACATTCGATACCTACCTGCCTACAGTTGAAAAAACATTTAAAATTGTAGATATAATATTTATCTAGATATTTCTTTTGTGTATTCATGTGCAATGGTATTGGTATATTTATGTTTCAATTAATAACTACACACGTTTTCATCATCCCAAACATGGATTATTCGGTATTAAACAGAACATGACGATAACTACTACATTCAGCTCAGACGACCGGCCCAAGTCAGTCTATATTTAGTAACGGTCACATGACACTTGTTACTGAGAATAGAAACAATGTAAACACAGAATATCTACGGCAAAGGGGTAAGCTTCTCTACCGGCAAAAATATTTATGAGATGACTAGCTTTGATTAAGATATATTAAAGAACCAACACAAAAATTACGATATCTGGTATAAAGCCAGTACATCAAATACAAATATAAGTAACGATTAACCGTAAACTTGAAGCGTTTTCTCGTATTTGTATATTAATATATAGCGAAATGTTTGTCCGGTGTCAACATACAACAGTCTAAATAATTTTGATTGGCCAAGCGTTTATACCGTGAATACTGCGTAGAAAATACTACTATATTCCGTTAATTCAGACCATAGCACAGTCTATTGATCACAATCAATTGCATTTATAGGAAATGAAAGCATCTCGTAACAAAATGGCATGGAAACGAGGACGGAAAAATTGAATTACCGGACTACTGAATTTTGTCATAATCATATAGTCCTTGTTCGTCAATTTGAAGTTGCCCGACGGGATTGAGCCTTTGAGACTTTACCTGCCTGGGGAAAGCGGACAGTCCTTAACGTCGAGGCCTGCTATTAAATTCCATCAAACAATCTTTTCTTTATTTTTTTTGTTCAGTAAATATTCAATAATGGTTGGTTGGTGTATTATGTTTGTCAATGCAGTTATTTTGTGTTTTATAAGCTGAAAGTTACGGACAATGTCTATTTCAATAACGAGCATTGACCTTACGATTAGCCAATCAGTTTTCAGCCTAAAAAATTGCTCGGTATAGACTGCTCCACAGCGTTTTACTGAAACATGACATGCGCAGTGAAGCAGTCTATACCGAGCAATTTTGTATGGACTGCTCCACAGCGTTTTACTGAAACATGACATGCGCAGTGAAGCAGTCTATACCGAGCAATTTTGTAGGCTGTTAACTGATTGGCTAATCGTAAGGTCAATCTGACGTCACCTCCAATGGAGCTTTGTCAGATCCTTGTAGTGTAGAGTATCGTAGCGTGATAAAGGGTCTGAGTTTAATTTCAAAATGGTTACATAAGTTTACAATAGAAGTTTAGGGGGTATACTGGTTTCACCTTGTTGTCTGTTCGTGTCTGTAGACGCAACCTTGTCCCCTCTCGCCCTGGAGCAAATCTCATAAAACTTCATGGGTGGACTGCCTGTGATGAGAGGGTGACGCCTGTTGATTTTGAGATTGGTAGGTCAAAGGTCAAGGTCACCAGGACCCAATAATCATAAACATTGTCCGCACCATCAGTCCTCTCCCCCTGAAACCATCTAGGTGAACTGTCTGTGGTGAGAGGGTGACCTCTGTTGATTTTGAGGTCAGTAGGTCAGAGTCACCGGGACCCGATATGAAAAAACTTGTCCGCTCCATAACTCCTCTCCCTCTGAAGCAAATCTCATGAAACGTCATGGGTGGACTGTCTGTGGTGAGAGGATGATCCCTATTGATTTTGAGGATCTGTAGATTAATGATCAAGGTCATCGGGACCTGACCATGAAAATCCGTGTCTGCTCTGTAACTCAACTCCCCCTAAAGAAAATCTCATGAAACTTCATGGGTAAACTGCCTGTGATGAGAGAATGACCCCTATTGATTTTGAGGTCAGGAGGTCAAGGACACCATTACCTGATCATGATAATCATAACGTTTCTTGTTTTATTTTATGTTTAATATAGCGTTAAACACAAAGCTGTCAATAAAATAGCTATATATGTGTACGAATTGACCAAAAACAACACAGAAATATGTAAAAAAATAAATAGTTTCGAGTCGGGGTGGGGAAGACAGGGCGGGTGGGGGTTGGCAACATAGCTATATGTGTAAGAATTGACCAAAACAACACAGAAATATGTAAAAAAAAAAAAAGTGGGTTCGGGAAGGAGGGAGCCAATGCCCAAATATGAATGAAGTATGAATAAGATGCATAATGCTATAAGAAATCCCAAACCAAAATTATAGTTATATGCAACAGCTTACACGCAAACCCAGGATTTTCACCAAAACTTCACTAGAATGCCCTTATATGCATCCAATTCGGTCGAGTCATTGTGACCTACTTCCGATGAAATATAGGTCATGTCCGGTCTCCGCTATGACATGCCCCCACTGTTAATGACATTAATTTAACATCTCTTTGGATTGGCATTGGTGTTGATCAGATAAAAAATCTGGACCTTTATAATAGGGCTCGACATGTAGGGCGTGGCCTTCAAGTTTTCCTTATATAAGAGGTATACTGTATGAGGGCCGTTCAAATATTACGTGGACATTTTTAATAGTTATTACACTTTTATAAATCGAGTAAATTAAATCATATAGCAATAAACGTTTACATTTTCACTTTCAAATCAGTAAATATTATAAAATTATTTGAAACACTTTTCAAGAAATAAAAGTTTTAATAACCCCACTGTAGCTGCCACGGAGCATGTCATTTGTGTGCTATGGCTTCGCCGTGAAAACCGAAAACAACCTAACATTATAAATGATGAAAAATGCTAGAAATAACAGATGTAATTGTTATTTAATTAGATTATTGTATTATTTATGTTGTACTTGTGTTCGAAGAAAAGTGCGATACATAGGGATCACTTTGTCGTCCGTCAGTCCGTCATGATAACTTTACTTTGACTATAACCTTCTTATTTCTTGATATTTTTTCATCAAACTTTCAATATATACTCATCATGACAACATCGACATGACCATACTAAACTGAAGATCAAGGTCACACTGAAGGTCATTATATGGGTTAAATACTCAGTTTCTTCTTCACGAAAACTTAAGGTTGCTATAACTTTCTCATGTTGTGATATTTCTTCATCAAACTTTCAATATGTACTCATCATGACAACACCAACATGACCATACTAAAATATAAAGGTGAAGGTCACACTGAAGGTCATTATATGGGTTAAATACTCGTTTTTTCACGAAAACTTAACATTGGTTATAACTTTCTCATTTCTTGATATTTCTTCATCAAACTCATCATGACAACATCGACATGACCATACTAAAATATAAAGGTCAAGATCACACTGAAGGTCATTATATGGGTTAAATACACATTTTTTTCTTCATGAAAACAACTTTGGTTATAACTTTCTCATTTCTTGATATTTTTTCATCAAACTTTCAATATATACTCATCATAACAACACCGACATGACAATGCTAAATTATAAAGGTCAAGGTCACACTGAAGGTCATTATATGGGTTAAATACTCATTTTTGTGTTCACGAAAACTTAACTTTGCTTATAACTTTCTCATTTCTTGATATTTATTGCATCAAACTTTGAATATATACGCATCATGACAACACCGACATGACCATACTAAAATATAAAGGTCAAGGTCACACTGAAGGTCATTATATTGGTTAAATACTAGGTTTTTTTTCTTCACGTAAGCTTAACGTTGGTTATAACTTTTTCATTTCTCGATATTTCTTCATTAGACTTTCAATATATACTCATCATGACAACATCGACATGACCATACTAAAATATAAAGGTCAAGTCACACTGAAGGTCATTAGCAGGTGTGTATAATATAGTAATAAAATTAATGAAATAAACAAGAAATGTAGAATTGTATATCAATGATTACTTTTTAATTACCTGGCCATGTGATATTTATCAATCTGATTACTTCAACGCATTACTACGGCTACTATCAGATGATCTTGTTATTTCAGGGGGAGGGATGTATTTGGCTAGCTTTAAAATAAATCAAACTTTCATTAATATAAATACTCAAACCAAGTTTGACATGTGACCCAGGGGCAGAGCCAAATTTGACCCCAGTGTCACCATTTAAACAAACTTGATAGAGGACCATAAGCTGAGCGAAATACAACATATTAAACCTGTGACTCTTGTAGTTTCTGAGAAAAAGATTTTTTAAAGTTTTTCCCTATATAAGTCTATGTAAAACATGTGACACCTGGGGTGGGGCCCAATTTGATCCCAGGGTCACCATTCAAACAACTTGGTAGAGGACCATGAGCTGAGTGTAAATACAAAATATTAAACCTTTGACTCTTGTAGTTTCAGAGAAGAAGATTTTTAAAGTTTTTCCATTTATATAAGTCTAGGTAAAACTGCGACCCCAGGGACGAGGCCAAATTTGACCCCAGGGTCACCATTTGAACAAAACTGGTAGAGGATCCATAAGCTGTTAATAAATAAAAAAGATTAAACCTTATCTCTTGTAGTTTCCGAGAAGATTTTTGAAGTTCTTCCCTATAACACTATGTAAAACTGATCCAACAAGTGCCCCTAAGCTCCTCATTAAAGAAAAAATGAACCCATGAACCAAGGCTTCTTAATAAAATAAAAAATAATAATAAAAATTAAAAATAACTCTATGTAAAACTGATCCAACAAGGGCCCCTAAGCTCTGAACCCATGAACCAAGGTTCCTTATGAGAAAATGGAAATAATTAAAAACAAAAAGAAGAAGAAAAATATGCCTCCTGTGAGATTTGAACCCG
Organism: Cyrtodaria siliqua; assembly: GCA_037043455.1. Classification (NCBI taxonomy): domain Eukaryota; kingdom Metazoa; phylum Mollusca; class Bivalvia; order Adapedonta; family Hiatellidae; genus Cyrtodaria; species Cyrtodaria siliqua. The sequence continues at coordinate 106,106 of JAWPHD010001665.1, forward strand.
CGGCCTGAATAATTCGAAGGAACATTTATCAATTTAAGGGACAATAACTCCGGCGTTACAAGGACGATTCCGAAATAAATTTGCTGCGTCACATCCCACTATTGGCATAAACATTATAATCAAGTTGAATGAAAATCTAACAAGCGGTTATCAAGATATGGCTGTGGACGGACAGAATTATGCAATTTTATCAATTAAAGGGCAATAACTCCGGCGCTACTAGGACGATTCCGTAATAAATTTGCCGCGTCACATCCCACTATTGGGATAAACATTATAATGAAGTTTAATGAAAATCATACAAGCGGTTATCAAGATATGGCTGTGGACAGAATTAAGCAATTTTTAGCAATTAAAGGGCAACAACTCCGGCGTTACTGGGGCGATTTCGGAAAAAATATAGTCGCGTGTCATCCCACTATGAGGATAAACACTGTTACCAAGTGTAATGAAAATCCAATTTGTAGTTATGAAGATATGGCTCCGGACGGAAGGACGGAAGGATGGACAAACCTCAAATTAATATCCGTCCGCCTTCGGCGGGGGATAATTAATTGCAATACATTGTCGTTCTTTGTTTTGATTAGATATTACTAGGTGAAATTATGTGTTATATGAATATCGCTTAAGCCCGTGCTAGGAGTCGTCAGAGGTGTTGCACTTTTACATTACCTCTCATGAACAGATTCAATCCAACCGAGTCTGCTACTTTTATCTCTTGTTTGTGTTTGTTGCTTTCAAGGGATCCACTTTTCAGTATTTATTATAGTTTAAAATTTAACACTTTTCAAGATCCAAATCAAACGTAGATTTATGTTTAATAACTGCAACGTTTATTACGAATGGAACTTTCGGTGATGCCCTACAGGTTTATTAATCACATTCATGCAAAGCGATGTCTATCTAGTTTAATCATTGTTTCCTTAGCAATGCATATTGATACCCCATTCCCCAACCTCCCCCAGTTTTTAAATATAATAATGATAATAATGATTTTTAAGCGCAATTCAGCGTCTAACAGAAATCATCTATACGTTGAATAATAATATTTTTATATATATTCCAGTATATTCCATTGAGGGAATTTATATACATTAATTTATCGAAAACAACTCTGCTTCTCGAATTGTCGCTCCCCTGTCCTTCTTCAGGAAAACGAATTTATTTTACAGCCTACATTTTTGCTTCGCTGTTGCCATAGCATGGACATAAAATTCGTTTTCTTGAAGAAGGTCTGGGGACCGAAAATTCGAGAAACAGAGTTGTTTTCGATAAATTAATAAAAAAAATAAAATGGAAATTTGCTAATTATTCGGGTTTGATAATGATCCAAGAGTTATATTGAGTGTTAACAAGAAAGTGTCCGTGGTCGTAATTTAAGTAACCGCTGGTATATCCTAACCACATGTGTTACAACACTTAATCTTTGAATATACTAGTGTTATTTTATTGTATAATTAGTGATATTTGCCGGATTTTATGGTTGGCGAATTGTTTCTTTTAAACTCAAAACAAACAAGAACGATTTTTTTCAAACACGTCAGTCCCGTTTTTTTCAAACACGTCAGTCCCCCCCCCCCCCCCCCCCCCCCCCCCCCCCCAACACACATAGACCCACAGTATATACAATGTAATCCTTTAATCAAAATGTTCATTTGAGAAATATTTTTAAATAAATTGACCCCCTGTTACTTTGAGAAATATTTTTTAAATAAATTGACCCCCTGTTACTTTCCACCCACCACCCACCCCTCCTACCCGAACCCCATGGAAGACGTCCGAGTAGACCCACAGTATATACAATGTAATCCTTTAATCAAAATGTTCATTTGAGAAATATTTTTTAAATAAATTGACCCCCTGTTACTTTCCACCCACCACCCACCCCCTCCAACTCGAACCCCAGGGAAGACGTCCGAGTTTTAAACAATAAATCATTTGACATGCTGTGTATTTTTTATATGACTATTATACCAATTAATGTGCAAAAGTATGAAAAAATCACACCGTAATTGCACTATTACTGTATTTTATGACCCTTCCTCCAGGCCCAACTATAACATAGGAGGAAACAAATGTATACAGTGTAATCCCATCATCGTGTTTCATTTGAGACATGATTATAAAAAAAAATATAAAAAATCCAAATCCCCCGCACCCCCACACCCCACCCACACACACACACAACACCCCCTCCCCCCAACTACCCACCTCTGGGCCCCCGGGCAGACGGTCCAAGTTCGATATAATAAAAATAATACAAGAGGCCCAAGAGGGCCTGTGGACGCTCTACTGGCTAAAACAGCTCTTATAGATTTAGATAGATATAGCTTGAAAACTAGACATCATACTGAGGCTTCCTGCCAAATTTCGTAGAAATCCAACAAGCCGTTTAAGAGGAGTAGCGCCGACAAGAAATTTAAAATAAAAATGTCAAAGGGCCATAACTCCGTCAAAAATCAGCGAACTGGAACAAAAGCGTGATATGCACAACTAGACATCTTACCGATGCTTCCTGCCAAGTTTCGTCGAAATTTCGTCGAAATTCAAAAAGGCATTTAGGATGAGTGGCCCCGACAAGAAATTTTTAAGTAAGTGTCAAGTAATTAAAAAGATAATGAAAAAAAAAAATAAAAAATAAAAAATCAAATTCAAATCAATCAAAAAAAAAAACAAAAAAAAAATGAAACAATTAAAAAAAAAAATTGAAAAAAAAATTGAAATTGAAAAAAAAATTGAAAAGAAATAAAAAATTAAAAAACTGTTACCCCCGGGGCGCGTCCAAATTTGACACCAGGGTCACCATTTGAACAAACTTGGTAGAGGACCATAAGCTGATGCTACATGTAATACATGAGAGCTCTGTGCCATGTGGTTCCAGAGAAGAAGATTTTTTCAGTTTTTGCCTATGCAAGCCTAAGTAAAACTGTGACCCCCAGGGAGGGGCCAAATGTGACCAATGGGTCACCATTTCAACAAACTTGGTAGAAGACCATAAGCTTATAGCAAATGCAAAATATTAAACCTCTGGCTCTTGCAGTTTCAGAGAAGAAGATTTTTTAAGTTTTTCCCTATACATGTCTATGTAAAACATGTGACCCTTGGGGCGGCCTCAAATGTGACCCGAGGGTCACCATTTGAACAAACTTGGTAAAGGACCATAAGCTTAAAGCAAATGCAAAATATTAAACCTCTGGCTCTTGCAGTTTCAGAGAAGAAGATTTTTTTCAGTTTTTCCCTATACAAGCATTTATGTAAAACTGTGACCCCCGGGGCGGGGCCAGATGTGACTCCAGGGTCACCATTTGAACAAACTTAGTAGAGGACCATAAGCTGATGCTACATGTAATACATGAGAGCTCTGTGCCATGTGGTTCCAGAGAAGAAGAATTTTTTCAGTTTTTCCCTATACAAGCCTATGTAAAACTGTGACCCCCGGGGAGGGGCCAAATGTGACCCCTGGGTCACCATTTGAACAAACTTGGTAGAGGACCACAAGCTTATAGCAAATGCAAAATATTAAACCTCTGGCTCTTGCAGTTTCAGAGAAGAAGATTTTTTAAGTTTTTCCCTATACATGTCTGTGTAAAACATGTGACCCTTGGGGCGGGGCCAAATGTGACCCGAGGGTCACCATTTGAACAAACTTGGTAAAGGACCATAAGCTTATAGTAAATGCAAAATATCAAACCTCTGGCTGTTGTAGTTTCCGAGAAGAAGATTTTTTTTAAAAAAATCCTATATAAGTCTATGTAAAACTGTGACGCCCGGGGCGGGGACAAATTTGACCCCAGGGTCACCATTTGAACAAACTTAGTAGAGGACCATAAGCTGATGCTACATGTAATACATGAGAGCTCTGTGCCTTGTGGTTTCAGAGAAGAAGATTTTTTAAAGTTTTTTCCTATATGTTTATATGAAAAACATGCAAAACCTCAATATAGAAACTTTGGACCCCCGGGGCACGGCCATTTTTGACCCCGGGGACTTTATTTGAACAAACTTGATAGTCTAGGCGTTGGCGATCATGTTAAAAGAAAAACTGTTGAAATCTGTCCAGCGGTTCTGGAGAAGAAGATTTTTTAAGGTTTCGACTATATATGGTAATGGCAGCCATCTTGGATGTAGCGCTGACCTTATTTTAACAAATTTAAAAAGCATTCACCTAAGGATCATCCATGTGAAGTTTGGTCAAAATTAACCAAGCGGTTTCTGAGGAGAAGTCGTTTGAAGAAAAGTAAACGAACGACGGACGGACGACGGACGACAGACGACGGAAGACGGACAACACACCATCCCATAAGCTCTGCTGGCCCTTGGCCAGTAGAGCTAAAAATCATTTAATATGTTACTTGTCTTTTATAGACGTTTACAAGTTACCAAGTTATGTGCAAGAATATGGAAAAATGACAGTGTAATTGAATTGTTAGTGTATTTGACCTTTTGACCCCCCTGAGGGACCTTTGTGCAGAGCCATCATCATAATGTTTAATTTGAAAGATAATTACAAAAAAACCCGACCCCAAATCCCCCCGCCCGCCCCACCCACCCTGGGCCCCAGGGCAGACGTTCGAGTTCGCGAAATAAGAAAATCGTTTGATATGTTGTTTATCTTTTATAGACGATTACATATACCAAGTTATGTGTAAAAATATGAAAACATGACAGTGTAATTGAAGTTTTTGTTTATTTGACCTTTTGACCCTCTGAGGGCCTCTGGTCTCGGAGCCAAAAATAATGTTGCTCTTGCACGCCGTCATCATATGGTGATGTCATACCCTAAGTTTGGTTGAATTCCGTTCAGTGGTTTAGGAGGAGATGCGGTAACGGACGGACGGACGGACGGACAAACGGAGGCGATTTTAATATACCCTGTTTTTTTCAAAGACGTGGGTATAATAATAAAATCATTTAACATGTTTGTTACCTTTTATAGACGTTTACATACACCAAGTTACGTGCAAGAATATGGAAAAATGACAGTGTAATTGAATTTTTAGTGTATTAGACCTTTTGACCCCCTTGAGGGACCCTGGATGCAGAGCCATCATCATAATGTTTCATTTGAGACATAATTAAATTTTTTTTTTTAAAAGAAAATGACCCCAAATCCCGCCCGCCCCACCCACCCTGGGCCCCAGGGCAGACGTTCGAGTTTGCGAAATATAAAAATCGTTTGATATGTTGTTTATCTTTTATAGACGATTAAATATAGCAAGCTGTGTGCAAAAAATGAAAAAATGACAGTGTAGTTGAATTTTTAGTCTATTTGACCTTTTGACCCCCCCCCCCCCCCCCCACCCCTAAGGGCCCCTGGGATCGGAGCCAAAAATAATGTTGCTCTTGCACGCCGTCATCATATGGTGATGTCATATCCTAAGTTTGGTTGAATTCCGTTCAGCGGTTTAGGAGGAGATGCTGTAACGGACAGACGGACAAACGGAGGCGATTTTAATATACCCTGTTTTTTTCAAAAACGTGGGTATAATTACAATGGAAGCTTCATAATTCATAATACCCAATATACTGAGTATTATATTCTCTCATTATTACCTCTTCAATTTTCCTGACTGCTTCTTGGCAAGAAAATAGGTGAGCCAGATGTGTTTGATCTTGTAACAGTTGTATTACGGTGTTCACATCTGCGATCATGGCAGTATCGTCGACTAACATGTCCTTAGTATGCATTGTTTTATTCCGTATATCTTTAATCTGTTTGAAAAAATAAATAACATTTAGAAAATACACGATTATTAATTTAATTGACTATATAAGAGTGTGTGTCGTACAAATGCCTTTGCTATAATTTAAATTACGCTATAATATATATGTTAAGAAGTGGAAATTTGAAGAACTTATCTTTGTAGAAAGTGTGGCATAGAAATATTTCACGTACCTATGCCTTAAATTGATACGTATGAATACAGTGTGCGTAACTATTTGTCTAAATGATCCATTTACGGCAAACAAGAGTGTCTCTTGACACGAATCTTAACATTTAGCCGAATCCAAATATCATGCGTCATTCATTTGATTTGAGCAACATTGCATGTTGTGTACGTCAACGCTTATGTTGATTGTTGTTGTCCATAATACCTTTGTAAATATATTCCCAATATAGTAGCATGCGACTAAACAAATGTGTCGCGAACATGGTGCGAACATGTGAGTGATTCTAGTCATCGCTTGCTATATAAAATGACAGGGATACGATGCCATATTCTTATATGTTATTCTTTTATTGAAGGATTCAACCAGGCTTTTATTTATTATAAACATATTAAACTAAACACAGTATTGTCACAACATAACACACAGTTTTTAGAGACTTTCAGGCACTCTTAATACATCATAAAACAAGCGTATACTTAAAGTAGGCCAAAGTTACTTGATTTAGCAGAAACTGTGTTACCAAAAAACATATTTAAAGTGTGTCGTGTCTATAGTAACCTCATTGATGGATTACAAAAGAAGACAAGTATGTGTATTCAAGCAATTTGATAACGGTATTATCTGCGTTGATTAAAAACAAATTAGTAACATATCTTTATTGTGCTAATTGTTTATAAAGTGATGTGTGTGCTTTTATTTACCTTATGTAACTACAACATGCAGTAAATATGTTCATTTGATAGTCCATTATGAGACATCACTCACGCACAAGGATTGCGGATTGCGGAAATACAGGAATGAGGATGCTTCAGAAACAAAGAATACAAACAAAAGACGAATTTAGCAGACTCTGTTTTATTGAGTCTGTTCATGAGAGGTAATATAGGAAGCAACCCCTCTCACGCCCCATAGAACCGGCTTAAGAGGTATTTTTCGTTTCGTAAAGCCATAATAAATTGAAACCGATGTGCCCAAAGGCCTTGTATGTAATACTTGTAACATAACAGATTTTTAGTGACCGTCACAGACACTAAAAGAACGCTAGTTCGATGTTAATAAACACAGAAAGTGTGACCCTTCGGGAGCAAAGAACAAAAACAAGAGAGGAAAGTAGTAGTAGTAGTAGTAGTAGTAGTAGTAATAGTAGTAGTAGTAGTAGTAGTAGTAGTTAGTAGTAGTAGTAGTAGCAGACTCAGTTTGTTTCATTGTGTCTGTTTATGTTAGGAAATATGATGCAACACTTCTGATGCCCTCCAGCACTCGCTTAAGAGGTTTGACACTCTTTACATAATAGATGTGACCAGATATAAAGGTCAAAGAGAACAACCATAATGCACACACAATTGGAAATATCATTTCTAATCTGTTTTCATTTAATAATCGGAAAACACTCGTATTTAAAACGAGCGTCACATTTAACATTTAGAAGCCGCATACTCACATTCTGCAAAAGTGCAACATTGCTAACAAACTGATGTAAGTGTGTGCAGTTCTTCATAAACGTGAGGATCGCTGCAGCGTCACAATCAGATGGTGATGAATGACCTTTACATCCGTACGGCTGAAAAACCTTGGCGACTTCCCATGAATCTGTCGGCCATAATTGAGGGTTCGTGTTATCCCAGGATACATCCGGACAAGGAAGATTTATATGATACTTTAATATTTCGTCTATCCATGCATCACATACACTGACTGGGCAAGGATTTTTGAATGTCCACTTTCTTGCTATCTTGCGTATACCGTGTACTGTACAACGTGTACACGGTATCCCCGTAAGAGCACGACCTTGTTGTAGAAGAGTTGCCTGGATGTTTGTATGGAGACTTATACTCTGCTTCTCAGCGAAGCCTTCTAAGCCCTCCTTCATGTACACCAATGACAAACCGACCTTTAGCCAGTTGCAATATCGTTTGTCTTGAAACCTGTCAGCTTGCATGACTAACCCTGCAAGTGGATTAATAAATGGCCTTTAAATGAGAAACATCAATAATTAATAATATTTTCAATAATTAAAAGGCCATAACTCCGTTGTTACCGGGAGGATTGGGCTGGCGATCGCACTGGACTGAGATATTATGCCCATAAACATTAGTTCCAAGTTTCATAATGATTGGATACTATTTGTTTGATTTAGAGAGTGGACATTGCAAAACTTAACGAACAGACGGCCGATCCTGAACGGACGGACGGACAACGCCACGACATAATACGTCCCATCCTTAGACGGACGTATAAAAATGACAAAATCGAAAGCAAGTCTGGTTTGTATCGTTATGAAAAGTCATCCGTTATTAATAATATTATATATTTGATAATAATAAAACATGCATATTTGTACTGAGCTACTTAGGGGAAATCTAGCACATGACTTTATAACTCATGCAACCTACTTTATAACTAGTGCATACGACGGAATAAGATATTAACTGCATGAGACGATACTGTTACTGCGGCTGATCTGGATTATACATGATCTTGATTACGTAGCATAAACATATCTGTGTGTTGCTGCTATTGCTGCTGATCTTGATTATATATGATCCTGGTTACATAACATAAACATATCTGTGTGTTGCTGCTATTGCTGCTGATGCCACTGCTGATGCTGTCATTAAGTATGACAATGAATTATGATAATGGTTATGACGAACTATTATACGCTACTGTGGATGATAATGCCTGATGATACTCCTGACGATTTAGTTGTTATAATATATACAGTTGCTGCTGTGGATGATAATGCCTGATGTTACTCCTGGCGATTTAGTTGTTATAATATATACAGTTGCTGCTGTGGATGATAATGCCTGATGATACTCATGGCGATTTAGTTGTTATAATATATACAGTTGCTGCTGTGGATGGTAATGCCTGATGATACTCCTGGCGATTTAGTTGTTATAATATATACAGTTGCTGCTGTGGATGATAATGCCTGATGATACTCCTGGCGATTTAGTTGTTATAATATATACAGTTGCTGCTGTGGATGATAATGTCTGATGATACTCCTGACGATTTAGTTGTTATAATATATACAGTTGCTGCTGTGGATGATAATGCCTGATGATACTCCTGACGATTTAGTTGTTATAATATATACAGTTGCTGCTGTAGATGGTAATGCCTGATGCTACTCCTGGCGATTTAGTTGTTATAATATATACAGTTGCTGCTGTGGATGATAATGCATGATGATACTCCTGGCGATCTGTGGATGGTAATGCCTGATGATCTCCTGGCGATTTAGTTGTTATAATATATACAGTTGCTGCTGTGGATGATAATGCATGATGATACTCCTGGCGATTTAGTTGTTATAATATACACAGTCGCTGCTGTGGATGATAATGCCTGATGATACTCCTAGCGATTTAGTTGTTATAATATATACAGTTGCTGCTGTGGATGATAATGCCTGATGATACTCCTGGCGATTAAGTTGTTATAGTATATACAGCTGCTGCTGTGGATGATAATGCCTGATGATACTCCTGGCGATTAAGTTGTTATAATATATACAGTTGCTGCTGTGGATGATAATGCCTGATGATACTCCTGGCGATTTAGTTGTTATAATATATACAGTTGCTGCTGTGGATGATAATGCCTGATGTTACTCCTGGCGATTTAGTTGTTATAATATATACAGTTGCTACTGTGGATGATAATGCCTGAAGATACTCCTGGCGATTTAGTTGTTATAATATATACAGTTGCTGCTAAGGATGATAATGCCTGATGATACTCCTGGCGATTTAGTTGCTATAATATATACAGTTGCTGCTGTGGATGATAATGCCTGATGATACTCCTGGCGATTTAGTTGCTATAATATATACAGTTGCTGCTGTGGATGATAATGCCTGATGATACTCCTGGCGATTTAGTTGTTATAATATATAAAGTTGCTGCTGTGGATGGTAATGCCTGATGATACTCCTGGCGATTTAGTTGCTATAATATATACAGTTGCTGCTGTGGATGATAATGCCTGATGATACTCCTGGCGATTTAGTTGCTATAATATATACAGTTGCTGCTGTGGATGATAATGCCTGATGATACTCCTGGCGATTTAGTTGTTATTATATATACAGTTGCTGCTGGCGATTTAGTTGTTATAATATATACAGTTGTTGCTGTGGATGATAATGCCTGATGATACTCCTGGCGATTTAGTTGTTATAATATATACAGTTGCTACTGTGGATGATAATGCATGAGGATACTCCTGGCGATTTAGTTGTTATAATATATACAGTTGCTGCTGTGGATGATAATGCCTGATGATACTCCTGGCGATTTAGTTGTTATAATATATACAGTTGCTACTGTGGATGATAATGCCTGATGATACTCCTGGCGATTTAGTTGTTATTATATATACAGTTGTTGCTGTGGATGATAATGCCGGATGATACTCCTGGCGATTTAGTTGTTATAATATATACAGTTGCTACTGTGGATGATAATGCATGATGATACTCCTGGCGATTTAGTTGTTATAATATATACAGTTGCTGCTGTGGATGATAATGCCTGATGATACTCCTGGCGATTTAGTTGTTATAATATATACAGTTGCTGCTGTGGATGGTAATGCCTGATGATACTCCTGGCGATTTAGTTGTTATAATATATACAGTTGCTGCTGTGGATGATAATGCCTGATGATACTCCTGGCGATTTAGTTGTTATAATATATACAGTTGCTGCTGTGGATGATAATGCCTGATGATACTCCTGGCGATTTAGTTGTTATAATATATACAGTTGCTGCTGTGGATGATAATGTCTGATGATACTCCTGACGATTTAGTTGTTATAATATATACAGTTGCTGCTGTGGATGATAATGCCTGATGATACTCCTGACGATTTAGTTGTTATAATATATACAGTTGCTGCTGTAGATGGTAATGCCTGATGCTACTCCTGGCGATTTAGTTGTTATAATATATACAGTTGCTGCTGTGGATGATAATGCATGATGATACTCCTGGCGATCTGTGGATGGTAATGCCTGATGATCTCCTGGCGATTTAGTTGTTATAATATATACAGTTGCTGCTGTGGATGATAATGCATGATGATACTCCTGGCGATTTAGTTGTTATAATATACACAGTCGCTGCTGTGGATGATAATGCCTGATGATACTCCTAGCGATTTAGTTGTTATAATATATACAGCTGCTGCTGTGGATGATAATGCCTGATGATACTCCTGGCGATTTAGTTGTTATAATATATACAGTTGCTACTGTGGATGATAATGCATGAGGATACTCCTGGCGATTTAGTTGTTATAATATATACAGTTGCTGCTGTGGATGATAATGCCTGATGATACTCCTGGCGATTTAGTTGTTATAATATATACAGTTGCTACTGTGGATGATAATGCCTGATGATACTCCTGGCGATTTAGTTGTTATTATATATACAGTTGTTGCTGTGGATGATAATGCCTGATGATACTCCTGGCGATTTAGTTGTTATAATATATACAGTTGCTACTGTGGATGATAATGCATGATGATACTCCTGGCGATTTAGTTGTTATAATATATACAGTTGCTGCTGTGGATGATAAAATCCTGATGATACTCCTGGCGATTTAGTTGTTATAATATATACAGTTGCTGCTGTGGATGATAATGCCTGATGATACTCCTGGCGATTTAGTTGTTATAATATATACAGTTGCTACTGTGGATGATAATGCATGATGATACTCCTGGCGATTTAGTTGCTATAATATGTACAGTTGCTGCTGTGGATGATAATGCCTGATGATACTCCTGGCGATTTAATTGCTATAATATATACAGTTGCTGCTGTGGATGATAATGCATGATGATACTCCTGGCAATTTAGTTGCTATAATATATACAGTTGCTGCTGTGGATGATAATGCATGACGATACTCCTGGCAATTTAGTTGTTATAATATATACAGTTGCTGCTGTGGATGATAATGCATGATGATACTCCTGGCAATTTAGTTGTTATAATATATACAGTTGCTGCTGTGGATGATAATGCCTGATGATACTCCTGGCGATTTAGTTGTTATAATATATACAGTTGCTGCTGTGGATGATAATGCCTGATGATACTCCTGGCGATTTAGTTGTTATAATATATACAGTTGCTACTGTGGATGATAATGCCTGATGATACTCCTGGCGATTTAGTTGTTATAATATATACAGTTGCTACTGTGGATGATAATGCCTGATGATACTCCTGGCGATTTAGTTGTTATAATATATACAGTTGCTACAGTGGATGATAATGCCTGATGATACTCCTGGCGATTAAGTTGTTATAATATATACAGTTGCTACTGTGGATGGTAATGCCTGATGATACTCCTGGCGATTTAGTTGTTATAATATATACAGTTGCTGCTGTGGATGATAATGCCTGATGATACTCCTGGCGATTTAGTTGTTATAATATATACAGTTGCTGCTGTGGATGATAATGCCTGATGATACTCTTGGCGATTTAGTTGTTATAATATATACAGTTGCTACTGTGGATGGTAATGCCTGATGATACTCCTGGCGATTTAGTTGTTATAATATATACAGTTGCTGCAGTGGATGGTAATGCCTGATGATACTCCTGGCGATTTAGTTGTTATAATATATACAGTTGCTGCAGTGGATGGTAATGCCTGATGATACTCCTGGCGATTTAGTTGTTATAATATATACAGTTGCTGCTGTGGATGATAATGCCTGATGATACTCCTGGCGATTTAGTTGTTATAATATATAAAGTTGCTGCTGTGGATGGTAATGCCTGATGATAATCCTGGCGATTTAGTTGTTATAATATATACAGTTGCTGCTGTGGATGGTAATGCCTGATGATACTCCTGGCGATTTAGTTGTTATAATATATACAGTTGCTGATGTGGATGGCGATTTATTTGTTATAATATATACAGTTGCTGCTGTGGATGGTAATGCCTGATGATACTCCTGGCGATTTAGTTGTTATAATATATACAGTTGCTGCTGTGGATGATAATGCCTGATGATACTTCATTGTTTAATAATCTAGATTTGGTGATATATCTAAATGTCAGAGTTTTTGCGTTATAATAACAATAAGATAAATTTTACAACAATGATAGTTGATTCATAGTTGTGGTTAATATGCAAGTCTAATTTGCGATGTTGATAGTTGACTTATAGTTCTGGGTCCATATTTATAAAGCTTCTTAACTAGCTTAAGTCAAATTTTATAATAAAAAAAAATAAACACTATTTCTATCGATTTATGACGTTTTTCTTAATATTGTTCAGGTTATGGATAAACAAAACCTACATCTAAGTATTTATCTTAAGTATTTATCTTAAAATAAATGATTTATAGTGTCCCTAACAGGTTAATAAGGATATTTAAATATATATAAAAATCTAAAATTTCTATTTAAGTAATATTTTCCAAATAAAGCTAGAACTGGTAATAACTCATGAATATGAATGAGTCACGTGTGAAGTAGTTTCAATGCGATGAACACCCCAATAGTTGGTGTACAAGGCAAATATCGAATCGTAAAACATCACATTTTTATTTAGCCGTCGTACGGGTAACATCGATAATATGTGAATATAAAAATACTTGCCCGGAACGGAATTGAACCGCTCCGTTGCGCTTTTTGAGGGCCGTACGTTTAACCACTAGATCACGGGCTAGTTATTGGTATGTTCTATCATTATTATCACTAAATATGCATTACGTAATAACTAACGCACACACAAAAAAAATATAAAAAGATCGGACAGGGAAAGTAGCATTCAAGGAGGACAGTCAACCACAAAACACAGGAACAAACACGCAAACAGACAAACAAGAAGGCAAAAGCAATAATAAATGCAAACGACATCACAAACACAAAAAGGGTTGACAATAGGGCTACCGCCTTGGAACGGTCAGTGGCAAAGTAGGCCACTGGGGGTTTAAACCGATTCTAGGGTCACCAAACCTCACACTTACCCTACTGTCATCCCATTAAAACAGGACAGTGTAAATAAAGAAATCCCCGCAATGATCTAATCTCTAACCAACAAGGCAGCATCAATAGGCAATATAAGTAAAACACAAATATGCTCGTGTAAATATAATACAAAAAAACAATAGCCTAGAAAGCCACAATGAAGGTACTAAATGACTTTGCAGAAGCCAGAGCAGTAAGAGAATAAACCATTAAGGGCACGACAAGAAAGATCATGGACAAACATCAAACGTCACCGTCACCATGGGCTTTAGGTAGGCGTCATCAAAGGGTCCACAGCATGTCCGGTCATCGTACAATTAAAGAGGAAAGCATAGTGGCGAACTGTAAAAGGGTCCACCACCAAGCATGCAGTACGTTGCAAAATGATAGGGTCATAACCTCTTTTGATAAACTTTTTAACAAGTTTAACAAAGATAGTATGAAAGTGATCTTGACCTAGAATCTAACGAAGTTTATAAATTACATCACCATAGAAGTCAGGTTGTGATAGTCCTTGTCGCAGAAGAGTCCTTAAATTACTTTTATATTTGGAAAGAAGATCAGGGTTACGATAATAAAATTTTGCAAAGGTTTTACGAAAACTCATCAAGCGCTAAATAACAAAAGAGTATAATAGACCTTTGGAACCGGCCGAGCACGACACATACGAAATATTGCAGTCTCGGTTTGATTGAGACTGTTCATGAGCGGTAGTGTAATTTGCTAGCTACCGCTCACGCCTTCTATCCCCGGGTTGAGCAGAACTCAATATTCATAAAATCAATAGTACACACTTTTAACCATCCCGAAGATGGCATGCATACGGCGGTGGACATGGAGTTATCTGCTTCCCCATGTCGTACGGCGTATGGTCCCAGTATCTAATAAAATTAAATGCCCCGAAGAGCGAAATAAACATAATAGAATTTAGTTGGAAGCAGCGGTTATGAAGCCTGCGTATCACAAGTAACAGCCAAAAGACTAAATTAAAAAGCAGACAATATATCCTATAAGTGGTTAAACAATAACCGGAGCCTTTTATCGGCCGGAGTAGTGGAAGCACCGAATCAAAAATTAAGTAAGAAAACAAAAGAATTTGAAAATGTACCACCGATAACTAAATATAAGTATCGGGCTCAGCGATCTCCAAAGATCGAATGAATAACAGTACTGATTGCAAGCGCGGGAATACGTTTTACTGCCGCCACACTGCACAAGCAACGCCAAAGTGCTATAAAAAAGAGTATGATAATGGACCTTTGGAAACGGCCGAGCACGACACCTACGAAATATTGCAGTCTCGGTTTGATTGAGACTGTTCATGAGCGGTAGTGTTTTATGCTAACTACCGCTCACGCCCTAGCAAGTCGGGATATGGTTGTTTTGAAGCGGAATATTAGTTTCATATTGATAACATATATTATTCCACCAGGCAATGTTAATTTACACGTCCGACAAGATGGACTATATATTTATGGATTCATCTTGAGTTGCGTTCACATATATTGTTATTTTGCCTCATAATAAATGGTAGTTTGTATACTATTTTCTCAAGAAGCGTTATAGCTCAATGGATAGAGCACCTGACTTGAAATCAGAAGGTCGTGTGCTCAAGTCCCGAACGAGGCAATTTTGTTTTCTTCTGTAATTCATAATATTACCTGTGTACAGGTACGATGTGCACTGGTCGATGTCTATTCAATAAATGATGTCAAGCGTTATATTTGCTCGCTTAACTACCCGATTTCGACATGAGCTAGTGAACATCAAGTTACAAATAAAGACACGCCTACAAAGAAGAAATCGATTGATAGACTGTAGCTTTAAGTTGCTTTATGAATACGGTCCCTGGTAGTCAGATTAACTTTGCAAGTTCTGGTAGCCAGTCTAATTGTGTGAGTTCTGGTAGTCAGAGTTGATTCTTATAATTTATGAGTTATTGAATCATTTGCTAGATTTCCCCTTAGAAGCTCAGTACTAACATGTATGTTTTATTGCGAGTCGTCATGCGCCCAAAGCAACGAAATAAATATGAGTTATTGATTTAAATACGAGGGCCAATCAGACATTTTTGAGACGCAGCTAATAATTTGAAAATCTTTATTCAGATCTAAAACTATTTTAGTGCAGTCCTTCAGAGTATTTTCCCTTGACCGATACACATTTTTGTAACCTTGAAATCCATTGTCGAAAGGCTCCAACTTGAATACCCTTAAGACATTGGAAATGGCAGAACCTGCAGCAATTATGGTCGCAAATCGACGACCTGAAAGTTATATGTATATATTGCGTGTTCTTTCATGCAAATGTGTATAGCATATATACTTTCATCAGCGGTTGCAGCCCTAGGCCGACCAGTATGACGTTCATCTTTTATGTCTAATATTTCATTATTGTATTTTTACACCACCTGTAAACAGTGGCCCTAGACACCTCCATATTCAATATTAATAAAATCAAAGGTACAACATTTTAACCATCCCGAAGATGGCATACATATGGCGGTGGACATGGAGTGTCTTTCTTCCCCATGTCGTACGGCGTATGGTCCCAGTATCTAATAAAATTAAATGCCCCGAAGAGCGAAATAAACATAATGGAATTTAGTTGGGAGCAGCGGTTATGAAGCCTGCATAACACAAGTAACAGTCAAAAGACTAAATTAAAAAGCAGACAACACATCCTATAAGTGGTTAAACAATACCCAGAGCCTTCAATCGGCCGGAGTAGTGGAACCACTGAATCGAAAATTAAGTAAGAAAACAAAAAGAAATGAAAAAGTACCACAGATAATTAAATATAAGTATCTGGCTCAGCGATCTCCAAAGATCGAATGAATAACAGTACTGACTGGTTTTACGATCATATAAATAGTAACACATAAATGATTACCCTGGGGGAGTTTGTAAGTTATATTTAAACTCTTTATGGGACTTAACTCTGTAAGAAATGATAACTGAGTTATAGAATATGTTTCATGTGACTGTATGCGCAATACGAACGTCGTGTATACAATTTTATGACCGGAGAAAGTGACCCGTATGTGTTTAACATACACCAAACAATAGTACTATTAACGTTGATTTGGTATGCAAGCAGCCTCTCCAGGAACAACCACAACATACACCAAACAATAGTACTATTAACGTTGATTTGGTATGCCAGCAATCTCTCCAGGAACAACCACAACATACACCAAACAATAGTACTATTGACGTTGACTTGATATGCCAGAAATCTCTCCAGGAACAACCACAACATACACCAAACAATAGTACTATTAACGTTGATTTGGTATGCAAGCAGCCTCTCCAGGAACAACCACAACATACACCAAACAATAGTACTATTAACGTTGATTTGGTATGCCAGCAATCTCTCCAGGAACAACCACAACATACACCAAACAATAGTACTATTAACGTTGATTTGGTATGCAAGCAGCCTCTCCAGGAACAACCACAACATACACCAAACAATAGTACTATTAACGTTGATCTGGTATGCCATTAATCTCTCCAGGAACAACCACAACATACACCAAACAATAGTACTATTAACGTGGATTTGGTATGCAAGCAGCCTCTCCAGGAACAACCACAACATACACCAAACAATAGTACTATTAACGTTGATTTGGTATGCAAGCAGCCTCTCCAGGAACAACCACAACATACACCAAACAATAGTACTATTAACGTTGATTTGGTATGCCAGCAATCTCTCCAGAAACAACCACAACATACACCAAACAATAGTACTATTAACGTTGATTTGGTATGCAAGCAGCCTCTCCAGGAACAACCACAACATACACCAAACAATAGTACTATTAACGTTGATTTGGTATGCAAGCAGCCTCTCCAGGAACAACCACAACATACACCAAACAATAGTACTATTAACGTTGATTTGGTATGCCAGCAATCTCTCCAGGAACAATTACAACATACACCAAACAATAGTACTATTAACGTTGATTTGGTATGCAAGCGGTCTCTCCAGGAACAACCACAACATACACCAAACAATAGTACTATTAACGTTGATTTGGTATGCCAGCAATCTCTCCAGGAACAACCACAACATACACCAAACAATAGTACTATTAAAGTTGATTTGGTAGGCAAGCAGCCTCTCCAGGAACAACCACAACATACACCAAACAATAGTAATATTAACGTTGATTTGGTATGCAAGCAGCCTCTCCAGGAACAACCACAACATACACCAAACAATAGTAATATTAACGTTGATTTGGTATGCAAGCAGCCTCTCCAGGACAACCACAACATACACCAAACAATAGTACTATTAACGTTGATTTGGTATGCCAGCAATCTCTCCAGGAACAACCACAACATACACCAAACAATAGTAATATTAACGTTGATTTGGTATGCCAGCAGTCTCTCCAGGAACAACCACAACATACACCAAACAATAGTAATATTAACGTTGATTTGGTATGCAAGCAGCCTCTCCAGGAACAACCACAACATACACCAAACAATAGTACTATTAACGTTGATTTGGTATGCCAGCAATCTCTCCAGGAACAACCACAACATACACCAAACAACAGTACTATTAACGTTGATTTGGTATGCCAGCAGCCTCTCCAGGAACAACGACAACATACACCAAACATTAGTACTATTAACGTTGATTTGGTATGCAAGCACCCTCTCCAGGAACAACCACAACATACACCAAACAATAGTACTATTAACGTTGATTTGGTATGCCAGCAATCTCTCCAGGAACAACCACAACATACATCAAACAACAGTTCTATTAACGTTGATTTGGTATGCAAGCAGCCTCTCCAGGAACAACCACAACATACACCAAACAATAGTACTATTAACGTTGATTTGGTATGCCAGCAATCTCTCCAGGAACAACCACAACATACATCAAACAACAGTACTATTAACGTTGATTTGGTATGCAAGCAGCCTCTCCAGGAACAACCACACCATACACCAAACAATAGTACTATTAACGTTGATTTGGTATGCACGCAATCTCTCCAGGAACAACGACAACATACATCAAACAATAGTACTATTAACGTTGATTTGGTATGCAAGCAGCCTCTCCAGGAACAACCACAACATACACCAAACAATAGTACTATTAACGTTGATTTGGTATGCAAGCAGCCTCTCCAGGAACAACCACAACATACACCAAACAATAGTACTATTAACGTTGATTTGGTATGCAAGCAGCCTCTCCAGGAACAACCACATGACATTAGATTTCAACGGCACATTATATTGTTGGGAAATATAAATAATTACAAGGAGTATGCTTAAATTTGATCAAGATCTTTAGATGATTCCTTCCTGTAAAACCTTATTAAACTATATGTCACATGGTGAGAAAAGAGTCAGAACGACATAGGCAATAAGGGCCTACTCGAAAACAGAAATTAAAAGGACAGTCGAATTTAACTATTCTAATATCATGTTTTACTAGTCTAAGATGCTATTGTCTGTAAGTAGTTATCATAACAGATAACACTGTCATGGACCTTTTGTGTATAATTAATAATTATAACAAAATGGTGTTGTATTGCACATAACAACGGTGAAGTTTTGGTATCTGTCCAGCTAACGCATTAACTGAACAGGTTAGCCACTGTTTAGGATAAAAGGAGATATGTACTTAGTATTAATCTAAGGATCTAATCTATGTGTAACATCATTTATATATGACATGACAAATGATAAAGGAAACAATGTAATCGTACCTCCATGTGTCGGTCCCGGGTTTGACTCTATCCCTGCCATTAGCAGAAGAATTGCAATAAATATTACAGTCCCTGCCATCTTCAGACAGTCACTGTAGTTGACAGATATCTTCAATAAGACAACATCCATACCCGTTCCATGCCGAAATGTTCCAATACGGCAACGGTATGCGGAAATGTCGACGCCCATAATTGTATCTTGAATGTAAAATCATTTCAGAAAATTAAAACAGATTCAACTTTCTCTATCCAAATAGCTTGAAGTCACTTTTCAATAGGCCTTTCAATGTTAATTGTTTTTATTTAAGACTGTATTTTATTCACCGATAAAATACAGGTCCGTATTTATTATTTCGATTCTAACACAACAATTACCCCATTATTTACACTATTGTTGGGGCACTATATATTATTTCGGAAGTCAAGGTAATCAGGCTGCTATGTTTACAGGCTGTTCCATTGGGCGCCCCCATATGCAAAGTTCTGCGTTTTAATGCACTAGTTTTCACGTGACAAACAATTAAGTCATTGCTTACGTCATATAGCTTGCGCTGTATGACGTCAAACGTTCTCACCTTGTTCAAGATGCTTATTAATGTTATATGTACATGTGCATATGATGGGTTTATTTCGGGGGTGTGCACGGTTTGGGAGTATGGCAATTTTGTTGTAATTAACATTTCATTTAAATTACTGTTCAGTTTGTCTTCGTGACGTATATTTACCGAGTGACGTCATGTAACGTGGCGCTTCCAACGGATGAAATATACGCGGGGAATTAATGTAACAGCTGTGTTTTATCGTAGAATAACATACAGCTGTCTCCCTTCTTTGTGTATATGAAAGACTGCAGAGGTCGTGTTAGAACTAATAATAAATATAACAAGAAGTCATAAGACGCTCGACTGTATGCGGCTCATAACAATTGCGTGGGAAAACAGATGCATGATGCCTGTAGTAGTATACATTCTTCTTCGTTTTAAACATAACCAAATGTGAATCCGCCCATGAAACCTAGTTCAATAGATAACTAGGTCATCACAAGGTTAAGGGATCTACTTGTTTATGCCTTGAACATCTGAAAATCAAAAACGTTAAAACGTGTTTAAATTAAAGGTGTGTCCGATAGCTATGACTTATTTCCTTATTTGATATTATAACTTTAAGGCATGCCACATACACTCTTCATTCTTTATATCAAAGGAAATTATATTGTTATTTCCAATGATACAATAAATACTCCGGCCCAATTATCAATGGAAAATTATCTTGTTATTTCCAATAATACAATATATACTCAGGCCTAACTTTGGATTTGTTTTATTATTATTGAATGTACTTTTTCTATATTCTGTACATGTACATACATATTAAAGAAGAAGCTTTTATTTAACCATTTACGTTTATCTTTCCCGCTTTGAACAACAGAACAGCGGGTATATTACGTATGTCCAAACATATTTGTCCATGATATTTCTTGTCGTGCCCTTAATGGTTTATTCTCTTACTGCTCTGGCTTCTGCAAAGTCATTGAGTACCTTCATTGTGGCTTTCTAGGCTATTGTCTTTTTGTATTATATTTACACGAGCATATTTGTGTTTACTTATATTGCCTATTGATGCTGCCTTGTTGGTTAGAGATTAGATCATGGCGGGGATTTCTTTATTTACAATGTCCTGTTTTAATGGGATGACAGTAGGGTAAGTGTGAGGTTTGGTGCACCCTAGAACCGGTTTAAACCCCCAGTGGCCTACTTTGCCACTGACCGTTCCAAGGCGGTAGCCCTATTGTCAACCCTTTTTGTGTTTGTGATGTCGTTTGCATTTATTATTGCTTTTGCCTTCTTGTTTGTCTGTTTGCGTGTTTGTTTCTGTGTTTTGTGGTTTACTGTCCTCCTTGAATGCTACGTTCCCTGTCCGATCTTTTTATATTTCTTTTACACTGCTTGTAGTTTATAAATTGATTACCATATTGATCGGGAAACTTACTATATATGTATTCCGTAGAAGTTGTATATATGAAGATCCGTTTTAGAATTTAAAATCGATTTTTATATCTATATTTAGTAGGAGTTGTACATATGAAGATCCGTTTTAGAGTCTACATCTAGGACCTGAGCATGCTGATTGATTCTAGAATGTATATGCCATCCCTTGGACCTGAGGTGGGTGGTAAGGGGGTGTGTCTTGTGGTAAGGGTGTGTGTCTTGTGGTAAGGGTGTGTGTCTTGTGGTAAGGGGGTGTGTCTTGTGGTAAGGGGGTTTGTCTTGTGGTAAGGGGGTGTGTCTTGTGGTAAGGGGGTTTGTCTTGTGGTAAGGGGGTGTGTCTTGTGGTAAGGGGGTTTGTCTTGTTGTAAGGGGGTGTGTCTTGTGGTAAGGGGGTGTGTCTTTTTGTAAGGGGGTGTGTCTTGTGGTAAGGGCGTGTGTCTTGTTGTAAGGGTGTGTGTCTTGTGGTAAGGGGGTGTGTCTTGTGGTAAGGGTGTGTGTCTTGTGGTAAAGATTAAATACGAATAAAATGCTCTTACTGCTAGGTACTAACATGTTTCATTTCCGTGCTTTTTCAATGTATGAGTTAAGGATGTTGGCTGAGCAAGTTTTGACATCTTCAAGTCTAAACATTTTATTTTTTAAATCATAGTTTTATTTGACAACAGAATTGTTTCATTTTTTCCATTCTAGTAGATATGGATATAATGTAGGATTTAAGATGGTAATATACCAAATTTTAAGCAAATTTTTTTTTCATATTTTTTCCGTCATTTGTGATCATTTTTTGTTGTCAACAAAATAGGGGGTATGGGTAGCTGTGAGTAGAATTTATCCTTTTGCTATTGAATAAATCAGATTTTTGTTTTTCAGTAGTGGAATACATATATAAAAGTAGATACTGAGCTAATTTTATTTTCGATCTCCTTGTCAATATTGTGTGTACAGTAGTTTACATTGAAAATGTCAAAATAACTCTAAAATGGGTGCAATTTAAAAAAAATAAAAAATCATTAGAAGCCTGGTGACCTATATATGTTTTTACTTGTTTTGAAAGAAATGTCATAGGATCTTGACATATACAAGTTTTAAAAAAGTTGATCATTAGAACATAATTTTTTATCTTGAATTAATTTGTCGGTAAAAACAAAAGTGGGTGGGGTACGGTCCGTTTATGTTTGCTTTTTAAATTAAAAAGACGAATGAGGATTACAATTGTGTTTGTATGATTTGAAAGATATGTATCTATGCAATCGAAAATTAATTGTTGTTTTTCAATAAACTTAATGTTATGAAAACAATTGTGAAAATGTTCAATGACAATATTTTTCCTCTTTTTAGTGAATTGTGAAGTTAGAACTATGTGCATTCTTCAATGACGTCTAGTGGGAAAAAAAGTGTGGTGACCTAGCCTTTTTTTGATAATTTTGAATCTAAATTATACCAAAAAAAGCATTAAATATGAATTTAAAAAAAATCTCATCACTACGTCCTTTCCCAGCAAACCTCCTTAAGGGCATAGGTCACAGGCGTCAAAACTTTATCAAACTGTGTATATTTACTTGTTTATACACCCGTTGACGGGCATGTGTTGATTTACATTAATACATAGTTTATATTACTACCATATCATCCCTTATTTGTAAATATGTTTACATTAATTTTTATTTATTGCTTCATTTCTTCATCTTTCATAAGTTTTTGCGCACAATATGACCTATTTTGTGTCGACGTGCCATTCAATCATTCATTCATTCATTCATTCATTCATTCATTCATTCATTCATTCATTCATTCATTCAAACTGTGTCATCATGTATATTTAATTAAACGTCTTCGACATAACTTTACATCAAGCTGGTTTTCAATCATTTTGAGGTCCCGGGACAACGGATCACAGGGTTCAAAAAGAGGATAGTATCGGCTGTGTCATCATGGGTATTTCATTGAATGTCTTTTACCCCTGGTTTAGATCCGTATAAGACCCTGGGCCGCACGGGCATATGTTAAAATGTCAACATTTCGAACACCATCAACCTATTTCATCATGGTATCAACCCCAATGTCTTTGAGAGTGCTTTATGTGAATCTGGTTTTCTATACCCAATATCTTTGAGAGTGCTTTATGTGAAGCTGGTTTTCTATACCCAATGTCTTTGAGAGTGCTTTATGTGAAGCTGGTGTTCTATACCCAATGTCTTTGAGAGTGCTTTATGTAAATCTGGTTTACTATACACAATGTCTTTGAGAGTGCTTTATGTGAAGCTGGTTTTCTATACCCAATGTCTTTGAGAGTGCTTTATGTGAAGCTGGTTTTCCATACCCAATGTCTTTGAGAGTGCTTTATGTGAAACTGGTTTTCCATACCCAATGTCTTTGAGAGTGCTTTATGTGAAGCTGGTTTTCTATACCTAATGTCTTTGAGAGTGCTTTATGTGAAGCTGGTTTTCTATACACAATGTTTTTGAGAGTGCTTTATGTGAATCTGTTTTTCTATACACAATGTCTTTGAGAGTGCTTTATGTGAAGCTGGTTTTCTATACCCAATGTCTTTGAGAGTGCTTTATGTGAAGCTGGTTTTCTATACCCAATGTCTTTGAGGGTGCTTTATGTGAAGCTGGTTTTCTATACTATCACCAACCGTATGCCTATGAGAGGGAATTGGCGGGCATTTGCGACTTAATCTAGTTTGGGTTGAGATCATCTTAAATGTGAATAGTGCCATACATCTGCTTATATCTTCAATGACACTTGAGAATAAACTTTAGTGACGTTCAATGGCGAAAACACGTACGTATACATATTTGTCTAGTATACACATATCAGAAACATATATGCTTTTAACGTTATTTATTGAAACGAAACAGAAACGCAACTCGGGAATTTCCGCTTTATATTGCATGTACATATATTGCTGTTGTTAATCGAATAGTACATGGCTACGTAAGACCTTTTTTTTCGGAAAAAAAGAATAAAACAACACATAACACAGCAAATAGTATTCTTCGAAGTTTCATTATTGACAGAGTACGCGTTTGGCTCAAGCATATGAGCAAACTTAGGATGCAAAATTTTGCAAACTCATTACGTTAAATGCAGTATTGAAATGGCACATTTATGAATTTCTTGTTACAAGTACTGTGATTAAATCGTCTACAACATCACAGTTGTGTCCTTTCTCTAACTAACTGCAACTTTTGTTTACACAGCATATTGGGACTTCTTTGGAATATTACGTGGAATTAAGTGTGCAGTATATACAATATATAGCGGAAATTCCCGAGTTGCGTTTTGTTTTTGGCTTCAGTATATTATGATTATACATTCTAACAATCGCAATCCTTGCATTTAATAACATTTAGACCGGATAACAGTTAGTGGGAATAACAGTAAGTTAAAACTGTTCAATATGTGTACAGATTAATTTATATCGTAGTTATTACGATAAATTAATATACATTAATATATATGTATAGAATAGAATAGAATAGAATAGTGCTTTATTACCATAAAGGGCCCACAAGGGGCATAATACAACATGTCATCAATTAAACAATGTGAATACAATAATAATCATACAATAAGAATAAAAACGTAAAGATATATGAAATATAGTTATATTCATTATAATTATTGATATGCAACAATTTACTAGATTGCAAAAGGCAACATGATTAAATAAGAGTGCATTCAGATAAAAGTCAGTCTGGCCAAGATTGTGTCCTCCTCGTGCAGATGCAGAGAAACAAGTACAACTAGTTGTTTAATTGCAACGAGCACCAAGGGTAGCTACTAAAAGGACAAAGGGAGACAGTTTGGTTAAGTTGCACTCGGAATAATAATATGATGTAATGTTGCAGCATCATGATATAATAACCTGGTAGTAAAGAAAAATACTGCACTAGTAATAAGTAACATGTAACGGTGTATATATGCAGGGAGTAAGTATACGGGGAGGAGAAACGGATCGTTTTGCCGTTTTATGTTGTCGCGCGTGTATTTCACTACTGCGTGAAAATGACTACTTCCGGTTGTTTCGCGCGTGTGTGAAACACAGCAAATTCTTATAAATTATTACACTTACAAACTCAATAAAGGTGCGAAATGTAAACATAAGTATTATTTATTCACTTTGTGTCCTCTGATACAGAGCGTGTATTTGTTTGCATGTATAAAAGCACATTTTACCAGATCGTTCCGTGTAACAAAGATGTTGCCAATCTGCGACATTAAGGCCTAACAAAACAAGAGGCCCTGTAGACGCTCTACTGGCTTACACGGCTCTTATAACAGTAATGAAGCGACTGACTGCCATTTAAGTTTTTTTAAAAGTTTCGGGCAAAAAACAGCTTTTTAACTTTATCATGGGCCATAACTAAAGAATCTGGTAAAGTTTGGTAAATATCAGATGAAAAATGAAGGCCCTACCGTATAAAAGAGGCAAAATATAGCATGTTTAACTAAATCAAGAGCCATAACTCCTCTGTTACTGGTCCGACTGGTCCAACATAAAAATTAAATCAATTAAAAATAATTTTTTTAAAAAAATCAATAAAAAAAATTCAAAAAATATTAAAGAAAAATAAAATCAACCAATAAATAATAATAAAAAAAATAATAATTAAAAATAAATCAAAAATAAAATAAAAGTAAAAAAAAAATTAAAAATAAATAAATAAAAAATAAAAAAATAAGAAAATTTAAAAATAAATAAAAATAATAACTTTAAAAAGAAAGTCATACAATCTGCTAAAGTTTGGCAAAGATCAGATGCAAAATGAAGGCCCTAACGTATGACGAGGCAAATTATAGCATTTTTAACAAAATCAAGGGCCATAACTCCGCTGTTTATGGTTCGATCTGGCTGGTTTTAAAACTTGACCAAGCTTTCATAGACATTAACAATCTGATAAAGTTTGGTTAAGATCGGATGAACAATGAAGCCCCTATCGTCTTAACGAGGCAAAATATAGCATTTTTAACTAAATCAAGGGCCATAACTCCGCTTTTACTAATCCGATATGGCTGGTTTTCGAACTTGCTCGAGCTTTCTTTGATATTAACAATCTGATAAAGTTTGGTAAAGATCAGATGAACAATAAAGCCCCTTAGCCTTAACGAGGCAAAATATAGCATTTTTAACTAAATCAAGGGCCACAACTCCGCTGTTACTGGTCCGATATGGCTGGTTTTCAAACTTATTTGAGCTTTCAATGACATTAACAATCTGATAAAGTTTGGTAAAGATCGGATGAACAATGAAGCCCCTATCGTCTTAACGAGGCAAAATATAGCACTTTTAACTAAATCAAGGGCCAGAACTCCGCCCTTACTATTCCGATATGGCTGGTTTTCGAACTGTCCGAGCTTTCATTGATATTAACAATCTGATAAAGTTTGGTAAAGATTGGATGAACAATGAAGCCCATAGCGTCTTAAAAAGGCAAAATACAGCATTTTTAACTAAATCAAGGGCCATAACTCCGCTGTTACTGGTCCGATATGGCTGGTTTTCGAACTTGTCCGAGCTTTCATTGATATTAACAATGTGGTAAATTTTGGTAAAGATATGATGAAAAACGAAGGCCCTATCATCTTAACGAGGCAAAATATAGCAATATAGCATTTTCAACTAAATCAAGGACCATAACTCTGGTGTTACTGGGCCAATAGGGCTGGTTTTCGAACTTGTCCGAGCTTTCATTGATATTAACAATGTTGTAAAGGTTGGTAAAGATAGGTTGAAAAATGAAGGCCCTATCGTCTTAACGAGGCAAAATATAGCAATATAGCATTTTTAACTAAATCAAGGGCCATAACTCCGCTGTTACTTGGCCGATCTGGCTGGTTTTTGAACTCATCCGAGCTTTCATTGATATTAATAACCTCTTAAAGTTTGGTAAAGATTGGATGAAAAATGAAGGCCCTATCGTCTTAACGAGACAAAAGTTAACGACGGACGGACGACGGACGGAGACGGACAACTCGGCATCCCATAAGCTCTGCTGGCCTTTGGCCAGTAGAGCTAAAAATATGTGTGTTTCCGGTTTCCCGACCGACCCTACTTTTTCACCGCCGACCCTAAATAAAGGAAATATTACAATCAAGCGACAAATATTTTTATTCAAATGAAAATTTATTAGCCAGAGTTGTTAAGCATCTAATCTGGATCCAAACTGTTTACAAAGGTTATCAAGAAGTTGCCTTAGTACAAAAATGGCATAATATATGCAAACAATATATATAAAAAAATATCTAAAAAAAAACTTTTTCCTACCTACGAGTATATGTTATATAAATGCCATACATACATGATCATAAATCATTCCATACATACATGATCATAAATCATGCATTTTATAATAAGCATTTAAACGGTTTTGAACACCATACACGACACGTGGTAACCAAGGAACCCACTACACAATCTTAATATAGAAACGTTTCTAATTATAGATTCACTATATTTAAATTTAACGCATCTAGGACCTAATCATCAGCATAGGATCCTAATATGTGTCTGGTTAAAGGCCCTTTACAGTGGTATATATAAAGTACAATGAGTATGAGAAGAAACTTGGATATTCACAAATGAAAAACAAAGCATTAGCTGTTAATTATTGAATTGCATTTATAGTGTTTTGTAACATGATGCACATTTAATATACAGTAAATATAAAACCTTACATTTCCAGATGTAAATCCTGTCGTAAGTTGGTCCTAAGAGGCGTGCAGACAGAAACATAGCTAGAATAATATGTATATTACAGAACAAGAACAGATAAAGTGATACATACTAATACGATATGCAATACACATTGACAGTACATTACATACGTATTATATATATATAGTATTGGCATAATAAATAACTAACCTTAATATATATCAAGTACCATGACCTATAACTATGGAATGCTATAACTATACTATAACTATGGAATAACGAAAATGTATTTTCTAAACATTTTAAAATCAAAACTAACCTCAATGCGTACCAGTAAAATTTCAATGGTTTTCCAATAATTATTTTTAGCACACACAGCTAGACGACGGTGTAATGCATAATAAACACACGCGTGTAATTTTAATTAAGCTTTAAGTAAAGGTCATACTACACCAATTCATTTTCCATATGTCTACCTTATAGCGCTAAGCTCTGTACTGAGTTCCCTAATATAGGAAGCTATATTTCTATTACTTGTTTTGAAAGACCTATCTTAGTTTTATCAAAAAAACATACATAAGCCGTACGTTGAGTATGTTTTGAAAAAGCTGTTTGTGTCCGATGGTGCTGACCCGCCTACTGGCATGTAGAAACATGAGAAAAATGTAAAATATACTTCTTTTTTTTATTATGCAACACATTATGAATACATTGCACAAACGTATGATTTAACCTTTATAAGTACTCTTTAAAAGTTGAATTTTAATGTTTTAACAAGATTTTTGGTTTGTTTACCAGTCAAAATGAAGAGATTCTGTGTAATAGCTCCGAATTTACCCTGGAACATTTTCCCAGCCGGCTGATTGGTTGATAATTGGTGTAGTCTGATCTAAAGCTAAAAACAGATACCATGCAAATACTCTAGCAAGCTTCTGTACCAGACATGTCTCGTCCGGTAAAAGTAAAGCAAACAATGCATGCAAACGTAATTGGTCCAAAATGCGATAGTGTGGCATATTTCTGCCACGAGATATCCAGATATTTATCGTGTATTTGTCGCGATAATGTTACTTGTTCTCTTTAATTTTCAACAATTTTATCTAACAAAACTTGCTGCGATACTGCCCACTTCTGTCATCACGTTAGCGCAATAGTTAACGCGATCAGAATTATCTTAAACATTTGAAATTTTGTTTTCGTAAAAATGTTGACTAATTATCATGAAAATTCACATTTCTAGCTAGTTAATCTTTTGTTTTCTTAATAATTCTGCTATAGGGAAAATTCACGTCTCGCGGCAGTTTAGATATCTATAAATAGAATGTTTATAAATAACCTTGTAGGGGGTAAAAGCCTTACTGTACCGTATATCGTTATCAAAACCAAAATGATTACCATTTATATATGGGCCTACTTTTCATACGATGTAAACATATCTAGGTGATCAAATGTATATCAATTATTATAAAATATAGAATATAATATATACAAAATATTAAATAAAACAATAAAAAGCTCTACACGACATAGTGTACAGAATACCGAAAGTTCCACAACCGTTATAACTTGACAAATAGATGGACAGACAGACAGACAGACAGACAGATGACAGACAGGCAGATTTAGTTGCAACTTTTAAGAATACAATTTAAGGCTGAGGGATATTTAATTCTGTATATGCGTAATGTGTATTTTATACTATTATTAGTCCCCTACCGTGTCATTGGATTCTAATAATATTATAATCAAATGTTCACCACCATGAGACGATGAGCCAGGTTAAGATCACACATGTACTTTGAATGTCATTGCTTAAAGTTTCGTGTCCGGGCTATAACTTCTGTATTGATCATTGGATTTCAATAATATTATAAACAAATGTTCACCATCATGTTCACCATCATGAAACGATGTGTCGCGACTCAGAACAAGGTCTTCAAGGTCAATGTCACATATATACTATGAAGTTATTGCTATACTTCGTGTCCGGGCTATATATTCCTTGTCTATCATTGGATTGCAATACTATTATACACATTATGTGACATATGTTCACCTCAATGAGAAGATGTGTTGTGACAAAGGCAAGATGCTTACCATCAAGGTCAATGTCAAGGTCAAATTTACACGTCGACTGTTATTGCTATAATTTGGTGTCCGGGCTATAAATTCATAGTCTATCACTGGATTCTAATAATGTTATTCAAATAGTGTTACAACATGAGACAATTTGTCGCAACGAACAAAAAGATATCTACGCTCAAGTTCAAGGACACAAATACATTTTGAAAGTTTTTGCTATAATTAAGTTTAACCTTCAGGTCCAAACCGTTAAGGAACATTGTCATGTTACTTTTGGCTTAATCGTATGCTAATGAGTTTGTTGTAGTCGTTAATGTATAGTATTTTACATCTGTGTAAAACGTAAGTGGAATGATAAATGGTGAACATTATGTACGTTGCTGCACGGTACCGTACGGTACGGGAAATGTTTTGTAATGTTTACATCATAGAAACATTATTTATATATATTATAACATCATATATTTATTTTTAGATTTAGTATAATTACATGTTTTATCATAAATTATATAAACAATATTAGACATATCACTGATCGCTTTCATAGACACTATTAGCAATTATAATCACCTTGTCAGAGCACCTGCCATTTCCGATTGTTTTCGCTATAGTACGGGTTGTACGGTACGGCTTTCCCCCTAACCGGATACGGGTATCAAACAATTCGTGATGGTGGCAGAAGTGGGCATTTAACGTCATAAGTTAATGACATTTAGATAATTTTCTCTAACAAATTTTATAAGATTTTCGTGAAAATTCATTATTATCTCGAAAAATTCATGCTACTATCTCGAAATAATCGTGATAATTATCTAGGTATCTAATGCCAGAAATATGCCACCATATACTATGGAGCATATTAGACAGTAGAACGATATATTTACGATATAATTACGCTATATTTACGATATATTTACGACCCTTCTAAATAACAATATACAGTGTATTAGATTCATTTCAAGATATTTAACATCGTATTTTAGAAAAAATAAACAATTTCTAAATATGAATGATTGCAAATACAGGCAGATGCTCGTGTTTGTTACAGACTCTTTAACTCATTAGAAATGTGCAAAATGTTGGGTCTAATTCATGCGATTAGTTAAAAGAAATAAGCAAACATCTTAAAAGAACTGGCGGCGATCTAGAAGAGTGATTAGTGCCAATATAAATACAAATGCAAACCATATTAATATGTTTCAGTTCATATTCAATGTGTGTATGCTTTAAATTAAGCCGCATATTATCTTCCGGTTAATTATTGTTAATGAATATGTTCAGTCTGTAAAGCTGACGACTCGGTTGCGTTCTGCCGCTGAATCATAAATACTAATTTAAATTAAGATACTATTACAACTGTACATATATGTTAATTACATTGTACCTCTATCACAGATACTATTACAACTGTACATATATGTTAATTACATTGTACCTCTATCACAGATACTATTACAACTGTACATATATGTTAATTACATTGTACCTCTATCACAGATACTATTACAACTGTACATATATGTTAATTACATTGTACCTCTGTCACAGACACTATTACAACTGTACATATATGTTAATTACATTGTACCTCTATCACAGATACTATTACAACTGTACATATATGTTAATTACATTGTACCTCTATCACAGATACTATTACAACTGTACATATATGTTAATTACATTGTACCTCTGTCACAAAACAATAATTATAAGAGACCCTTAAAGCATCATATGAATTACTATTAATGATTTATACAACATAACTAGCAGTGAGGCGTCAAGTTTTCCAGACAAACCTATTTTATTAACAATAATTAAATCTTAAGTTCATCAATCCAAAATGAAAAAATGGATCATTTGAATACACTCTGTTCTCTTTTTATTTTTTAATCCAACGTTTCTGTGAATCCCACTGAACCGTTTGATTAAAGTGTTAACAAATAATAAAATCGTTCAGATAATGGGTCCTAATTTAGTGCTTATCAGTCTGAAACACATTTTGATGGTTGTATTCGTATTTGGTTTGAAACCCATAATGTTTCCTAAACGCCTCCAGACCCTTTAATATTTAAATATTACAAACAAGACAATTTTGTATCTTAATGCAGGTGCTTTGGAATT
The DNA here is from genome assembly GCA_037043455.1 of Cyrtodaria siliqua. Taxonomy (NCBI): domain Eukaryota; kingdom Metazoa; phylum Mollusca; class Bivalvia; order Adapedonta; family Hiatellidae; genus Cyrtodaria; species Cyrtodaria siliqua. The sequence goes on from JAWPHD010001665.1 coordinate 138,642, forward strand.
TAGTCTTGGTATGATTGACGGAAGATCAACAATGTGAAATGCATATAAGTAGATGTACTTTATATACAACACAGAACAAAGTAAAGTCTTTAGAACAATCACTTCTGACACTTTTAATACAAAATGGCATATCAGACTTAATAAACTAATCTCTTGTGACAAGTTTAATATAAAATGGCAAATCAGACTTAATGAACTATTCTCTTTTGACATGTTTAATATAAAAAGGCATATCAGACTTAATGAACTAATCTCTTGTGACAAGTTTAATATAAAATGGCATATCAGACTTAATGAACCAATCTCTTGTGACAACTTTAATATACAATGGCAAATCAGACTTAATGAACTATTCTCTTGTGACATGTTTAATATAAAAAGGCATATCAGACTTAATGAACTAATCTCGTGTGACAAGTTTAATATAAAATGACATATCAGAGTTAATGAACTAGTCTCTTGTGACAAGTTTAATATAAATGGCATACAATTGTCACACTGCTTTCTACAAAATGGAGGTAAGTTTCTGGCGTAACGTTACGCATCGTTCGAGCATATGTTCAGGTCTTGTGCAAGCTTAACATAACCATATGGTACTGTATGCACAGATTTTTCATATGGTGTCAGACCAGTCAGGAAGTACTTCCGGGTCGTAGGTTTCTGAAATAGTTCCTTGAAAGAATCCAAAGTTTCTAGTTTGCATGTGTTTTTCCCAAGATTAGTTTCTATTTCATTGTTAAATCTAACCTGAGGTTAAAGTAGTATGTCTGTTGTCATGAATAGTAAGTATTTTACTGTGTTTTACTAGATTCGATCTATTGATAAAGAATAAGTTGTTTTGGCTTTTATTTCATCAAAATCCATCAAGTATTAAGAAAGTTATGATTTTACAAGATGTGTATTATGAGTAAATTTGCCAGTATTTACCAGTGCGGGCCTAACTCTAAATGTATAGGTTGTTTATATAAAATACAGTTCAAACTATGTCACTACGTGCAGATCGAGCAGTCCGAAGAACATGACAGTTTCATGGATGGCGTATTCACACAGGTACTCATGTAGGGACTATATAAATTGGTATTGAAATGATAAGAAATTGTCACAGGATCGCAAACCATAGTCCAGGATAGTAGTGACCAGTACCAGTAACGACAGGGAACGTAGGTAGAGCGTGTAGAGCGTATTGTCAGGAGCATGGTCTACGGGGTCGTAGGTGGGGAACGCCTTCATAGGACGCGGGCACTATATCATTCGCTATATATATCTGAAATAGTATTTGTAATGGCTCACTACACGTTATATATGAATATGACATATAGCTGAAATATTATTTGTAATGGCTCACTAAACGTTATATATGAATATGACATATAGCTGAAATATAATTTGTAATGGCTCACTAAACGTTATATATGAATATGACAGATATCTGAAATATTATTTGTAATGGCTCACTAAACGTTATATATGAATATGACAGATATCTGAAATATTATTTGTAATGGCTCACTAAACAGAATCATGGTTAGAATGTGAAGAATTGGGAAATTATCATGGTTATAAACAAAAAAACTGGAATGACAACTCATTGATTACATTCATAAACTTGACGTATACTAGCAATTGGATGGAAAGTGTTGTGTCTATGAAGGTTATCTCAGTTTTTTGCAAAGTAAATTTACATTAGAAGAAAGGTTATGGAAAAAATAAAATCAAATGTGACCACAACAGCATTTTTGAAATGTGTATAAAATATATCAAAGGTAAGGAATATATAGGCTTAGGGAATTAAAAATCCGAAATTGCAATACAATAATGAAATATGACACATTTTAAAATCAGTTTGAGAAAGTAGTGGATTATTAAGTGTCATTTATGAAACTGCAGGGGAAATAGGTATAAACTATCTATAAAGGCACACAGTTATGTATAATTATGCTGTTAAAAAACAATGGAACTGGTGATTTGGCTGAGTTGTTCAAAGTTTATTTATATATGAAGTATATGATTTCATCATTGACTTAGTTGTTTACAATGATTTTGACTAGGTACACAGTTCATGTATAAACATATATGTAGAACTAATGATATTGAAAGAATACAGAAAACAAATTCAATAAGAAATTCTAGAATAATTATCACACATATAAATTATACTTTAAAGTGACACACGGCAATCTCGAAGTTTGTACCAAGCATTAAAGTTAGCGACCCGATTTATTAATCCAGAAATATTTTTACTTTAAATCTGCTTTCATACAATTAAATTAAATATTTAGTTTTCATTTATTTCTTCTATTTCAACAATAGGTTTAAATTTGGTGCAATACATTTATAGCATTCACATACGGTAAAGAGTTACATATTTTCGAGATGATGAGAAATTCAGTAAGTGAAAATAAAAGGCTTTACTTGGACTTTATCGTCATGTCTGACCATACCTTAAATTAAATATATCAATATTGGTGTTTTAAAGTCAGACACCGCGAAAATGAGATAAATATCTGTACACACAAACAGTTATCTGTACACACAAACAGTTAATAATATGAAGAAAAAAAATCCTTTATACTATTCTTTTAATATAATTAATATTATTTTTAGAATATATACAAGTTATGTAGAAAACTAACGGGACGCCGTGAGTTTACAAGCACAAATAAGATTGTCGTGTGTCCCTTTAATATCGATTAGGAACCAGTTCTATGCGCATGAGCAACATATAATTATATACTGAAATACTCGTAAAACACCGATAACATATGTACCCGTAAACCATATTGACTGCATCCCTGTTATTCACTAAAACAATTTTACAAAACACAGCTGTTTTATGAACAGTCACATCACGTTGACTGCTTCTCAAGTAATTTCCTCGCAATTCTTACGAAACCACAATCGGTTAATAGTCAACAATTTATGGGATAAATTAGCCGGATCCTGAAGGCTCCGGCAATGTCAGTGATTAAAGAAACTAACCCGCCAAATAACTGCAAAATTACACTACTTCAGATTTCTTCACGGGTTCTTTAAATACCTATGATCGAATATGCGTAAAATGAATTATAAGTTGGTAACCATTATTTTTTTTGATTTTTTTTTTGAGTTTCTGTCAGGAAACCCGTTTAATTCCCCGTCATAGGTGTGTGTGGGTCGGGGAACCATCCCCAAGTCACACCGTACAATAAACATGTATTCACTATATACATACACAATTCAGAATATTAACATGTAGAACTAATATTACGCCGCTATTTAATTTTTAACTTAAATACATAGCTTGATTAAATCATAATGCAAGTGGTAAGTTAACAACTCAAATTTATTTTTCAAATTCTATATATCATGCTTATGTTAATACCATCCTCTTGACGAAACGAAATTCAAGAGAATTAGCATGTCAGTCATTAATCGTTTTTAAAACATAGAATGTGCATAGTGTGAAAACTATTTAGTCATTGTGGGTCATTGGATATTATATATCATGCTTATGCCAGTACCATCCTCTTGACAAAACGAAATTCAAGAAGAAAAAATAGCATGCCAATCATTAATCATTTTTAAACCATAAAATATACATATTTTGAACAATATTTAGTCATTAAACACTGAAAGCAAACAATTATTTACACGAATATATCTGCTACGAAGCCTGACAGTGCTATAACTGTTTTATATAATTAATTGCTGAATTAATTGCTGTCGTGTTTTCACGCGTCATGTTTTGCCATATAAAAAGGTATTTTATTGACTGCTTTATGTGTAGCAGTACAAAGTCAGAGCTAGGAGATCTCGAACTTGTGAATGTTCTTAAATTTCCATATTTGCCACTTGGCTTCATAAATTATGGTATTGACAATATTATATTTGAATGGAATTTGATAAAAACCAAGAACCACGTTTTTGAAGTTTATGATTTCTAAATCAAGATCCAGTAATTCAAATATATCTTGGAAACTAGATTCTATATAATTCCATACTTGTTTAATTATGTCACAGTTAAAAAGTAAGTAGATGAGCGTTTCTCTTTCCCTTTTGCATATATTACATAATCCATTAGATAAATTCATAATGTTAAGTTTATGCTCTGTAAATATCGTGTTGTGTAAAAATTTCCATTGAAATTGTTTAGTTTTTCTGGATACAAAAGAGTAGTGGATAATCATCCAGACAATATCTCATTGTGTTTGATTTAGTGATAATTTTTGCTCCCAGTTGATTTCCGTTTTTAGTTTTGGATCTGTTTTTGAATTTAATACCTTTTTTATCTGTTTATTTTTTAGTTGGCCTGGTAATATTATTTTATTTTTATAATTTAAGACATGAGTCTTTTCCATATTCAATGGTGACTGCTTTCCTGGGGAGAATTCTCCTGATATCATAGCGTTTAGGTATTTACTTGGTATTGCTTTCCTAATTTGAGCCCATTCCGATATCCAGTTATGCCGGAATTTGAGTTTACGGAAAAGATGTTGTTCTTGAATAAAATAGTTTCTTTGTTCATCCAAAATAGTTTTAAGAGAGTGTATATCGCTCTTTAAAAAGGATTTAAAGAATAGTGGTTTGTTATTAAAGGTGACTTCATGATTTCCAAACAGTTGGAGACTGCGAACTTGATCTAAGGTATTTGGTGTCTCGAGTTTCCTAAATGATATCCACGCCGAAATTGCATTCCGACAAAACTCTGTTAATTGTAATTGATTTGTCAATCCTTCGATAGAAGAGCAGTTGCATTGTTAATGGTAACCATTAATTCGACTCTCCAGTTTTGGGGTTCGGCCTGCCTGCAGCCGTTGATATTTTGTCTATAGTGTTTGGATTCTCAAAATATGTAAGTTAAATAAAATACATACATCTACAAAATATCTTTCAAAAAGGTACTGGATACCCGGTGGGGATACGAAAATTATATATTATTAGTTATTAGGATTCTTGACAGGGGACATGGGCTCACATTCCTTGCCTGGAAATTATATTCATCCGAGCCGTTAGGCGAGGGAGAATATATATTTCCAGGCAGTGAATGTGAGCCCATGTTCCCTGTCAAGAATCCTAATAACGAATTTGTCATACTTCAAAGTTGTAACCATTTATTTAAGAAAAAAAAAAGCCAAAAACACGATTTCATTTTTATTGCGCCAATTTCCCCGTAACGTGCCTCTAACTAGACGTTGTTTACTTTCGTGACGTCATCGCTCTAACGTCGTTAAATTTGGCGGATTTTTTAATAAAATAAACGTATTTTGTCACTATGTTAATGTTTTAATATCCGTAAAATTGCCAAAAAAATACCCTTACGATTATTTCACACTTTTACACACAGTGGAAAGCGCAGAAAAACGATAGGAAGGAAACAATCGGCGGTTTCCAAAACGAATCGGCAACGTTATCGTCGCCATTTTGTTTTTATGTATTTGAGAAATGGGGTACCTACGGGGAATTCGTCATATGTTCACGTCTCGAGACGTAGACATGGGCTCATGTCTACGGCGCATTGACCAATGAAATCCTGAGAATTTTCTTTGCAATATGACAAATATATAGATAGATAGATAGATAGATAGATCTTTATTTCCAATTTCCAATAGGCTTAAAAGCCCATGAGGATACAAAATTCAATTACAAAGCATGACAACAGTGTAGTTATTACAAACAATACATGTTCAAATATGCAGTTTATCTTAACTGAGCTGATACAATGAGAAGGCGTTTACATAACACTTCCTTGCATAAATAAATTACAATTCATCACAATTTCCTTAGCACATATATTACATACATTATATTCAGAAATAACTAATTTCTGTATAGTGTTTCATTTCGTAACTTAAATGCTTTTAAAACAAAGGTACACAGTTTGCGAATATATATCTTATTTTGTGAGTTTAGTAATTCCAGAAACTTGATCATATTTGGTCTCTTATAAAAATATTTAGGAATATATTGCTTCCTTAACATTATGTATGTTTGGCATTCCAACACAAAATGAAATTCATCTTCAAGTTTATTACAAAATACACATATTCTATCGCTTACAGGAATTCTATTTGGTTTAACCCACCTACCGGCTTCAATTTGCAGTCTATGAGATGACACCCGTAATTTAGTTAGTGCTTGACACATTTTGAAAACATTTATATTATCTAGATATGATTGAAACTGAAACTTTGCAATGTTTATATAAAAAACTGCTCTAGTAGAATTTTCTAATCGACTATGCCAATTCTGAACAAATTTGTCATTTAACCTTTGCTTTAATATTGCAAGAATTTTTTTATCGTTACCAACACTTTGTTGTAACCATGCATCATAAAACCCAAGCGAGGACAATAAGTGTTTCAACTGGGAAACCCAGTTTATTTTTTGAGGATATATTTCACAGTCATTAAGCAGCATGTTATAAACAATTTTTACATATTTACGATCATGTACTCTCATGATTTTTATCCAATATTTAATTATTATAAAATATCTTCTTGTAATAAATGATGTTCTGCCAAGTTCACCATATATGAAATCATTTTGAGTTGTCTTCTTAACACCCAAAATGTGTTTACAAAACTGTAAATGCACTCGTTCAATTGATATAGCTTGCATAAATCCCCACACTTCACAACCATAGTTTAAAATTGGAGTTATCAATTTATCAAACAGATCTAATTTATGCTTTGGGGATATAAATGTAAATTTGTATAAATATCTATTCATTTTAAAAATGGCCTTTTGCGCTTGACCAGCAAGAGTAGTTTGTGCTTCTGCTGAAGACCCTCCAGTAGAAAAGACTATACCTAAATATGTGAACTTACTAACTATATCTAATTGGGCACCATCATATATAAAAACTAAATTTCGTGGTAGCATTGCGCCCTTTCTAAATACCATAACTTTTGTTTTAGTACAATTTACTTTCAATCTCCATTCTTTACAATAGCTAGATAGTATATTAAGTCCATTTTGTAACTCTGCTGCAGTGTTAGCAAACAAAACTATATCATCTGCATATAACAGTATAAACATCTTAAACATATTAATATCTAAACCTTCAAAGCCACTATGTATGAATGCATCTTCTATATCATTTAAATACATAGAAAACAACAATGGAGATAGGCACTCCCCTTGCCGAACGCCAAGTACACAGTAAAATTCATCGCTCAACTGGTTACAGTATTTAACTTTAGACTTAACACATGAGTACATTGATTTAATGATATCAAGAATGTTTCCCCGAATACCGAACTTTGTTAATTTGTACCATAAATTATCACGCACAACATAGTCAAAAGCTTTAGTAAAATCAACAAATGCACAATACAATTTCTTTCCTTGATTTAAAATATGTGTAATTAAACCACTTAAAACAAATATATTATCAACAGTACTCATGTGCGATCTAAATCCAGCTTGTGCTTCAATTAGAACGCTGTATGTTTCTGCCCACTCCGATAATCTATTATTTAGTGTACGTGTAAATAATTTGCCCAAACAGCTTAATAAAGTAATACCACGATAATTTTCTACATCATTAATATTGCCCTTTTTGTGAAGAGGAATAACATACCCTTCTGACCAGACTTCTGGAAAATACCCAACCTCAAACACTTTATTAAACATTTTACAAATAACTGGTGATAAAATAGTTTTACCATGAATGAACATTTCATTTAATAACATATTAGGTCCAGACGATCGATTTGAATTCAGTTGCTTAATTGATTTTATAATCTCATCCTCAGTAAAATTCACATTCAACTCTTCAAACATTATGTTAAATTCATTATTTTCATACCGTTCATTAAAATATACAACATCTTCATCTGGAACAAAGAACTCGTTATTTGGACTATTAATAGCTTTAAAATATTGTTCAAAAGAATCCAATGGTATATTTGTTGGCTTAAGTCCCGATGCTTCTTTTAACATATTCCAATATAATTTTGCATTTTTATATCTTGCGTTTACAAAAGCAGCTGTTTTCACTCGATCATAATCCGTCCTACAATTTCTAACAGTAGATTTATAAAGTGACCGAGCTTTAACCATATTAATTCTATTTATGTCACTTTTACTTTCTCTATATTTATTCAACTTTTGTAAAAAGAGAAACTTACTTTCATGACACTCATCATTATACCACGGGTTTACTTTTTTATTGTTAAATACAGGAATATCCGCTTTAACATCGCTATTACAACTAAATTTGCGCTTAAAAATTGGTGAAGAAACATCTTCAATAATGGCATTAAAATTATGAATACATGAATTTATATCCCCACTATTCGTACACTGTTCTATTTTTTCATTTAAAGCATTCAAATTACCACTAATTTCTTCTGTATTGAAACTCTCAATAAAATCACACTTCTTATCGTTGTTCCATACATATTTATAACTTAATCTTTCATAACTGTTGTTTACGAGCGACGGCTCATTGTTTGGATTACAAAAATTTAAAGAAAATGTTATTAAACAATGGTCCGACAAAATATTTGGCTCTCCAACTTCAAACTCACTAACATGTGTTAATAGATTCTGCGACGACAAAACATAATCCACTACTGAACTACCCCTACTGCCTACAAAAGTATAGCGACCGACACCTTTATCATTGCCAAATCTACCGTTTAAAATACGCAAAGAACTCTGTTTACACAAATCTAATAAAAGTAACCCATTGTTATTCACATGACCCTTATCCTCAGAATAACGCGGCAATTCAATATCAGAAATATAATCATCAGGCAAGATATGCATATGAACATTGTTATCGTTTATGACAAAATCAAAATTAGTGGATGTACGACTATTAAAATCCCCGAGAATTAACATTTTGCACTCAATTATACTTTTATTTTCAATACATGCAATAGATTCTAATAAGCGATCAAAAATATTGGTTTCAACCATTGCCTGGCGGCTACTATCATCGGGTAATACATAGGTTAAACAAATATATAAATCACTACTAAATGATAATCTTTTACCCTCAATTTTTACCCAAATAATATCATCATCACTAAGGTATACCAATGTGTCCTTCGAGACATAATCATGTCTGATATATACCGCTATACCGCCTGAGTTACGCTTACACGATTTCTTATTTTCAGTCCTATGTAATATGTAACAATCAAAATCATCAACATTAACATCAGAATATTCATCAGTCCATGTCTCTGTAAACAACACAATATCACTTGATTTAAAAATATCATTTAGCTCAACACTTTTCAGTTTATTTGTTCTCTTTGTAACTAGTCCTTGAATGTTCATAAGCGAAAAACGCAACTTCACCTTCTCATTGTTTACCTACTGGTTATTTTCATTTGTGTCATGTATGTCATGATCCTGGATATCCCCAATCTGTCTATTTTTAGATAGGCGGGAAGCCCGTTCACGACTTTGTGACTCGTTGACCTCATTTCTCTTGTTTACCACTGATGACTGTGAGCGGTGCACGTACCGACTTTCTCCGCGAACCCTTGCACGAGAAACACGTGAACTGTCTACTTCTTCAGGTAGAGTCTCTTTATTTAAAACCTGTTTCTCGGTATTGTCCATATGTGAAGGTGCATTCACAGGTGCCCACGATCTAAAAATAGTTGGCTGTGGTTGGTCTGGCTGGATATTCGAGAGTGTGTGCTGAGACGGATTAATGATGGGCTTAATGACGTCAGTGTTTACTGGATCCAATAACTGTTGTAATCTGGTGTCAGGTAGGCATATGTCACTCTGTTTCTGACTCACACAAACATGTTCTGTGCCGCACGCTCCACTGCCATGTATATGGGTCACCGGTACATTGTCTTGTATATTAACACTAGGCGTTTTGTAAATGGGATATGCCTCCCGTCCATTGGCATTGGAATTTGACGGCATATTTGTCACATTCTGACTGTTATCAATATGTGTAAAATCTATAACACGATTATTTCTGATAATACTGAACCAATCGGGAAACTCATCACATACAACTTTGCCATCTACTACAAGTCTCGCCGGATACACAATTTGCACCTTTGATCTGTTATTTCTCGATTTCAATTCTTTATATTTTGGCCATAATCTTTTACGTGCATCCTGTAGTTCTTTCGGCATATCGAAATCGATTGAAACAGGTGTGTTTTTAAGCATGTAAGCTCTGCTCATAATCTTTTCGGTGTCACCAAAGTCCCGGAAATTGACAATAATGGGCCTACGTGGATGCTGATGATCACGTCTAAGGTGACCCAATCTGTGTGCTCGCGAAATGTATATCGCCCGTGGGTCAAGGTCCAATCTGTTTTCGAGCACTTCACTTATGATCATGTGACAGTTTTCATCGGAGTTTTCGGCAATACCCCAGAAAATAAGATTGTTCCGTCTGGAGCGAGCTTCTAAGTCAATAGATTTATAGGCCAAAGTTTTAAGTAAATCTGTATTTCTATTTGTGACATTTACAATATCAACCATTTGCTCGTGCACATGTTGCAGTGATGCTTGAAATGTCAACATACCTCGGTTACTCTCATCCTGGCCGGCTCGAATTATTTGCAGCTCCATAAACATACTAAGAAATTTGTCGTCCGTAGAACTATTTACAAACTTCTGCTGCTGTTGCTGTGCATTTACATTAACACTCCGTCCAACATTTGATTGTCCTTTTCTGTTTACAATTTGGTAATCTTCGTCTCTCGCCATACTGTCACACAAAGGCGTGAATATCAAAATATCAAAATGATTGTCTCGGCAAGAACTCTTCGAATTCAGTGTTTTTTTTTAGTTTTTAACTAAATTTACGACGTAAAGTACTAAATTTTTAATATTTTACGGAGCGTCAGAAAAACTTGTTTACTGCACACCGGACGTGACGTCATCATAATTAATAATATATACCCGATCGTCATCAATAGGTTTAGAAACGATGTACATATGCTGGGACATACGGCAATCTTGACGTTTTTAACATTAGCGTCTCGATTTAATCCATGTTTATTTTGACTTTTAACCTGCCTGCAAACAATTAAATGAATGGTAGTCAATGAAACTGTTTAACAGTTAATTGCACAGACTACGTCTAGTTATTATAAATACTATTAACACACAACAAATCAAAATATGACATAAAAACACTTAAGAAATTAAAAACAATACATACATTATCATATTCTGCCGCACAAAGTCGTTAAAATTCCATTCTAAAATTCATATTCAGAACTGCAAAAACCAACTTCAAAGACTTTGAATATTGTGTTCTTTTCGTCTGAAACATTTATTGTTAATGTAAAGGCACATTTTATGAAGAAACTCTGCAAAATGAATCGTATCCACGAACTAAACTTCCTGTTATACCGCATTACCTGTTCGCTAGATTTACTTTAAAGGGACACTCTGACTCGACAATCTAGATATTTATATAATTATGAAGCTACAGATGAAAGGAACAATATTTATATTGTTTATAGTCAGTGGCGTAGCGTGGTCTCTGTTCAACATACTCCTAATACGTGGCCTGTTTTCAACATACTCCTAAGACGAGGCGCGTTGCGCAGATTGGGGGAGAGATTGTGACCATCCCACTTACCCACACACCCCTACCATCAGACCTTTTATTTTTCCAAATTAATCCCGGGAGTAAGGGAGAATGCCACGCTACGCCCCAGATAGTAGTTGAGTTTTCGCTTTTTAAAATATCAGATAACAGACATAATAGTACGATCATTTTGTTATATAATTCTTTACATATCATTGAAATAGAACACAAAATAAAAACAATTCAAATTAAATCAGTATTTATTTAACTCAGATTCATTGAAAATACCAGCACGCAACAACTATTTTACGTATCTGTCAAGCGTTGAATACATTACATTTACTTTACAAAATGAAACACACAATTATACTGATATAGAACACACCATTCACAACGATGTGGAACACACTATACACACGGACATGGTACGCCCCATGTATACTGATATGGAACACACCATACATGCTGATATGGAACACACCATACATACCGATATGGAACACACCATTCACACTGATGGGAAACACATATGGGACACACCATACACACTAACGTGGAACACACAATACACACTGATGTGGAATCCACCATACATACTGATATAGAAGAAACCATTCGCAACGATATGGAACACACCACACACACTGGCATGGTACCCACCATACCTACTGATATGGTACACACATAAACACAAGCGGGACACATCATACACACTGATATGGAACACATCATTCGAACTGATATGTGACACATCATACACACTGATATGGTACACACCATCCACATTGATATGGAACACACCATTCACACTGATATGGAACACATCATTCACACTGATATGGTACAGACCATCCACATTGATATAGAATACACCATTTACACTGATATGGTACACACCATCCACATTTATATGGACACATCATTCGCACTGGTATGGAACACATCATTAGCACTGATATGGGACACACCACCCACACCGATATGGAACACATCATACACACTGATACGGAACACAGCATACATACTGACATGTAACACAACTTACAAACTGATATAGGATACAGCATTCACTGTGGAACACACCATTCACATTGATATGGAACATCATTGGCTCTGATATGGAATACACAATTTATACTGATATTCACATTAATTAAAGTGGCAAAGTCACACTGTTGCAAAAAATGTGTTTTAATTTCCTCTGGAATAACCACCCAGACAAAATTAAGAGATCTGTTGTAACTCAAGACTATGATTATGGTGGACTTAGAATGATCAATATTAAACAGTTCATATATTCTCTGAAATTAACATGGATTAGAAGACTTTTGATTGGAAACAAAAACTGTATGGAAATCCATAAACATATGTATCCATTCACCACCAATATGCTATTTTTCGGTAATGATTATGTAAAGAAAAACGTGCAAGAAATAGGCAATCCTTTCTGGAAGGATGTTTACACAAGTCTTAACATCTTACTAGATGTTAAAAAATCACTGTCATGGAAAGATTTCTTAACACAACCATTATGGTACAATAATAACATTAAGATTGGAAGATCATGTGCTTTTTATAAAAGATGGTATGATAAAGGTATTTTATTTATTAATGATATAATGGATAACAATGGTAATCTTCTCTCTTTTACACTATTTATCGAAAAGTTTGCTGCACAGTCACATTTTTTAGAATATGAAGGTATGACTGCAGCAATACGGGACTACCTTCAAAAACAAAATGTCTCTCATCTTGCCATTAATTTAGAAAATCCAGTTTGCCCATCAGTAGTGTCCCTTATAACAAGCTCACAGAAAGGCTGTCGTTCCATTTATGATATACTTAATAAATCAAATGTACATCCAACATCTATAGCCAAATGGGGGCAATATGGTTTAAATATAGACAGAGAATGGAAGGACTTATTCAAAATACCTATCAAATGTACAAAAGACACCAGGTTACAATGGTTTCAGGCAAAAATAAACCATAGAATTACTGCTACAAACATCCTTTTGACAAAAATGAAGATAAAAAATGATAATTCTTGTAGCTTTTGTACAGAGTCTCCAGAAACCATTACACATCTATTTTGGGAATGTAAATATATTAAAACATTTTGGGATATTTTTAAGATTACTTGCAATGATAATAATATAATAATCCAACCGGAATGGACTATAAAAGAAATCATATTTGGGTCTAGTCAATATGATTTTGTTTTAAATAAATTAATTTTGCATGCAAAATACTTCATATATAAATGTAAGTTAGATGGAAGATTGCCACTGTTCATTAATTTCAAACCACAAATTAAATACATATATCAAACTGAAAAAATAAATGCAATTAAAAGTATTGCATTTGATAAATTCGAAAAACCTTGGTCGACTTATAAATCTCTACTTAAATAGTTTTTTTTGTCTTAATTTTTATGTTACACTGTGCAACACATCTACCTTATTTTTATTTTTTTCTTCTAATCTTTGATATAGAAAAAAGAAAAAAGAAAAAAAGTTCCCAAGCTAACTTATGTTCCCCGCTGTTCCCACTGAATAATGAAGAGTCACACCTCCATAGATAGATCTTGTCTTTTCTTTATATATTTTTATTTTGATAACAGCATTTTTTTCACACAATCAACTATAGTAAAACTCAGCAGAGATAGTTTGTGGATTTGTATACAAACTGAAACATTCGTACTTGATTATTTTATCTTTGCACTTATCTATGTTAAATCATTTGTTAGGTAAAATATATATGCTGGGTTTTAAAAAAAACAAAAAAAACAAAACAACATCTTTACAATTATCATTGAAGTGGTATTAAAGTAGCAAAATAAATATCTAGACAATTATAATTTTTTTCCGCTTTCAAGTGTGAAAGGGACAAACAGCAATCTGGTTTATTTGTAAATAAAACTTTTGAAAGATCCTCGGTGTCCCTCTTTCAGAAATGTGTATTTTAAATCTTCTTTTGAAATTGTAAAGATGTTTTTAAAAAAACCTCCCTATTCATACAGCTTCTAATTATGATATGCATTTTTGTATGTAAGTATATGTGAAAACTGTTTATATATAAATATGATGCATATTACATACATATCTGTACGGTTTGTTGAGGGGTGGCCCACCCCGACCCTCACAAACCTATTACGGGGTGAATAAATGGATTACCATTCATTTGGTAATCGAAATTAAAAAAAAAAAAGTGGCAAAGTTTTATTAAGAAATGTTACAATCTTTCTTAAACTTGTCAAACACTTTATTTAAAGAAGTAATGACTCTGTCATTTTGCAACGCACTGCAGGTTAAGTGGTTTAATGTTTAAACATATTTATTTTACATCGATTGGGAAACAAGTTATTGCAACTTAGATTAATCACTCTCGATGGCTTCCTGGGTAGAGCCAGTACTAAGCAATGTGGATTAATTATCTTGCTCAAGGATAAATAACGTGGTCGCGACGAAGGATCGAACCCTCGACCTCTCGATCAGGAGTTCGGCTCTCTACCACTGGACCACGCACTCCACTCCAGTGGTTGACCCATTTACAGATCAGCACTATGCTTTTCTCTTTGATTTTACGATGACCAGACAGATTGCGGACCCTATGATGGCGTCTACCTAACTCCTGAAAGGACGGTTGTCTTCAAATTTGATTTGTCATGCCCTAAATTGGTTATCTTTTGTGTTGCTCGGGCTTCTGCCTAGTCGTTGAGTACTTGCTTTTTGGCTTTCTATGCTTTTTTGTATCGCCTTTTTCGAAGAAAACAAGAGACATACGTGTTGCTTTTCCGGCGAAGGCGAAGGCGGCTTATGAAGGCGGTTTTGCGTGTCAGTCACTTTCTCAAGAACTGCATGCCATAGACCTTTCAAACTGTGGATATAGTCGTATCTTGGGTGTATATCGCAACGTGACATAGAAACTGCGGATGTGACTTTCACCCTCCAAGCAAAGGGCAGATATCTTAATATTAGTTACATTTAACTGTTGCGGTTAGGTTTTTTCTCAAGAACTGTATGCAATAGACCTGTCAAATTTTGGTACGCATGCATTACAATTCAATTTCTAAGGAACTCGTCTAAAAATCTTGAATGGTATAAACACATATTTTGCAATGTTCAAAGATTAACGTTAACTGAAATGACATTTTCGTAGAATCGGTCTACTGAAATGTAGTATGCTGTCATTAGCATATGTATATTAGCAACAAAACGTTCATTAGCATCTATAGCGCAGTTGATTGAGACGTCGTGTTAGTGCCGGGGAAGTCAGGGTTCAAGCCTGCTGATTTACGTTTTTTGTGTTGTTTTTTTTGTTTTGTTTTTTATCATTAATATGTTTTTCATTATTGCAAATGGTAAGGTAGCAATGGACAGTTCCTTTACATTTTCTCTTTGATAACGGAATCTTATAATTACACATAATAGCAGTGAACAGTTTATATGTGTTGTAATGCACACGCTAACGCACAGGTATCACTAACAATTGTATTTCTGTGCTGATGTGTACTTCTAGCACTTCTAGCACTTCTAGCACGTCGTGTTACAAGGGTGAATTGTAATCAACATGTAAGTCATGTTAAGGTATTTGAACAGAGGGAAGGAATTGAGGTCGCCCACCTTGATTCAAAACGTTTGGTAGGACGAATTGATGGTAACAATCGGGAAGAATGTGTCTGGTGAGAAAAAACGGTCGTGGCTTGTTCATGTCTCCGCGACAACTTTTTTTTTTCAATATTGTTTCAACACCCGTGACTTGATTTATTATTATGCTCAATTTTCTCTCGGCAGCTACGTTACGCTTGTGTAAATCATTGCTTGTAGTTGTATCTTGTGTAGTACATCGAAACGTCACATAAACAATTCGGATGTGACCTTCACCCACAAAGCAAAGGGAAGATAACTTAGTTATTCTTACGTTTACGTCACTTTCTCACCAACTATGTGCAGTATTATGCGCTATATGTTTCAAACTAGTTTATAGTTTAATTTTTGAAAGACAAAACATTCTATGTTGGCATAGTTTTGTTTTGGGTAGTGCAACATTTCAGACACATATATTTCATCTATGACCGTCTTCTTTTTTTTGTATTTACCATTACATTTTTGTTTTTAAATGAATACACTTAAATGACATATATTGGCAAAATGTACACTCAATCGTTTTTTCTGTCTTTTGCTATTAACGATTTAACACACTTTCATAACATTTTGCTCTTATTTCTAAGTCCAGTCATTGTTAAGATCCAGTATATTTATTGTTGTGTAGACAGAACAATCATTTCTCGATCGAATGCATATCGTATATTGAACTTCAAAACAGGAAACACAACAGCAATATGCTGGATCTTAATCCGGTTTGCTTCATTCAGCTGCCTGATTTTGCACTGATCGTAGACCCAAGTTATGTTGATTATAGCAAAACTATTGGATAATATCAGATAGGATTTGGCAGGGGTGCAGGTAAATATAAATAGTACTTACCGATATTTTATATCCAATCCAAATCTTTTGATTTATAATTTAAAAAAAGTATTTTCTACACACCACAGACTGATTTTATCACAACAACTAACTGATCACCGCCGGGCAGATCAGCAACTTCCGTTTTAGTCGACTGCCTGCTGATACCCTTTGAATATGTATTTGCAATAACCTCTGTTTATGGAATATATGACTTCTCAATCTTATTTGTTTAAATAAATTACCGCCAGAATTATGTTTAGTCATACGAACATTCCTATAATAATGCAATTTGCGTACTAGTTACTTTTTTTTTCTTTTTTTCTTTATCTTTATTTTTCATGTTTAAATAAGGCAAGCATTAAGGGCTTTACATCGTTTAAAGATAGAGTAAGACTAGTCTTGTTTGTTCAGTTTGATAACATATCTCTGATACCGGGCACACGACACTTCAGATATAATGCCCACCATAAACCAGCCCATAAACAAGAGTACAAATCGCATACATGTATGACAGATTGCAGGTAGACAGCTATTACTAACTGTTTTTGAAATATCGATGTGGGACTTTTATTTTGTAATATTTAGATAATATCCGGATGTTTACATGTTCAAAATTGTTTACCAACGATGAGATCAATATTAGTTTCGACTGATCTTTAAAGCGACACACGGCAATCTTGAATTTTAAAAACTTGCGGCGTCCCGTTAGTTTTCTACATAACATGCATTATTTCAATCATTAATGTTAATTATAAGAATAGTATACAGCATTTTGTTTTGGTATATTACTGAATTTTGATAATATTGCACCAATAATATATTTCAACATTTGATAAAACAACGATGAAAATTGAAAACTCAGCATTTTATTTAATGATAAGCAAGTAGGTTTACAGTCAATATGTCACTGAATTAATAAATCGAGGGGCTAATTTTGACGTTGATAAAACTTAAAGAATGCCGTATGTCCATTTAATGTTCACCATATATACAATTTATTAACTGCAATGAAATATTTCACAATTGTAATTACCTTGTATAAACCTCTCACATACCTCACTTGAACAATTTAAAACAAGCTAACATATTAAATATTGTATTATGTATTGATCAACAGAGTTGCATTATTTTTCATTATTGATCATCAAAGTTCAATAATGTAACCCTGGCCTTTGATAAATTCGGATCTGCACATTTAAGTTAACTCGTTAACATATTTTTAAATTTACCATACATCAATCACATGCAAGCCTATGTATTATAGTGTTAGATGAATATCGTGTCTTATTAAGAGTGTTATAAAATGGAGTATATCCCAAACATTACCCCAAGGCACCGCTCATTTCTTTGTTCGAGTTTAGGGGTCTCTCTGTCTGTCTGCCTACAGGCAGTGCCCTGCCTGTCTGCCTGCCTGCCTGCCTGCCTGCCGTCTGCCTGTCTTCTGTCTATTCGATCGCGCGATCATTTGTTTGATTATTCGTTGGTTTATTAAAGCATGTTTCGTACGAATTCGCTAAATGTTAATTTTTTAATTTTTCGTTTCCTGTATGTTTAAGATTAATCTTGTCGGCAACATGTGTCCGAAACACTGAAACTCAATCCCATACTCCGGAACACATTGCTGTGCATTGTATTGTATATAATGAAAGGGGACATGCATAATACATTATAGTTCTTCAACGAAAACGAAAATTCGCACACACACACACGCACGCACTCACGGCACGCACGTACGCACGCATACACACACACTAACACACGCACACATACACACACACACACACACACACACACACACACACACCAACACACGCACACGCACACACACGTGCGCACCAGCAACAGCCGATAGTCACTTAAACAACAAACACGATTTTGTAATATACTTTTGGGATATCAGTCAAAATGTCACCAGTGTCGAAATACATTTACAAACGATGCATAAGAAAGAAATATGCGCGTTCTTACTTTGAATTTAGATGCGCGCACAATCTAAAAACATTCTCAAACATCAATGCCAGATGAAAAGGAATTTATTGTGTTTAGAAATATGTTAGAAATTAGTCTAGGTGTTTGTGATGAACCCACTCAAACGATTTCAGGATGTCCCTTTAAATTATTGCCTTATGTTAACTGCGTAATTTAAAGTTTTGCGATAAAGGAAGTTTGGGAACCCATAAACTAATCTAAATATAGTAATACAATAACCGATAGCGTATTGAGTACTGGTAACTGGACATGGGGCACCGTAAAGATCGTTATGTAAGAAATCGTTCTCATGTAAGAAATCGAGAATAAGTCGATATGTAATCAGAGCATAACCATTTACATTACTGAATGTAAAATATATACATAGTATCAAAAACGTTTGTTGTACCAACTTACAGTTCAGTATGACATTTCAATGTCCACATATTTAATTTTTATAAAGTTTTATGTAATTCTAAGTTCGCATTTCATTCCTCGAACATATGGGATATGGAATTGGTTTTCATCATTATTTACTTTTTTCTTACATAACTACCATTGATGGTGCCCCATGCCCTGTTATCAGTTGGTATCGAGCGAGTGAATGTCGCTATTTATTTGCATTCTCGCCTATCCATTTTGCATAATTGTTTTATCGCATTTTGTTTGGATTGTCGATATCAGAGAAATCGACGCTTTATAAAAAGCGTGCACATGCGCAAAAACGTGCTGTAACAAATGTGTAACAAGCAAGGTTTTACGCAAGCTTAAAATAGCTGCCGAGAGAAAATAGCATTATTTCTGGGTAGGAACTGGGAACAAAAGTTTAACATAATAACAGACCAAGTTACGGGTGTTAAAACAATATTCAAAAAGAGAGTTGTTACGGAGACGTAAACACGCCATGACCGTTTTTTTTACCAGACACTTTCTTCCCAATTTGAGCTACCAAACATTTTGAATCAAGGTGGGCGAATCCTTGACATGCCTTACAAATTGATTACATATTCACCTTTGTAGCACGACGTGCTAAAGTACACATCAGCACAGAAATCTAATTACTCACATGTATGGGATGCGTTTGCGTTAGCGTGCATTACAACACAGATAAACTGTTCATTGCTACCATGTGTAATTATAAGATTGCGTTATCAAAGTGAAAAAACTCAAATAAACTAATCATTACTACCTTACCATGTGCAATTACAAAAACAATATAAGAGTCGCTGCCGTTCCGGCAGCGAATAAGAGCACGGTAAAGTATTCTCTATAAGCCGCAAAAATGCGACGCTTATGTAAACGAAGCAAAACACACAAATATATACAGGAATTCAATAACTGAAATTCTATCAATACATTTATTTGATGTGTTTGGACTCGAGATGATTCCTTCCGGAAACGGTAACAAAAAACAATAACAAGACCACTGGTTTAAAGATGAGAAAAACTAGTTTTCTTTTTATGCTAAAGGGATGTTAAGCAATATTGAAATAAAATAAAATCACTAAATATTGAAGTAGTTGTCAGACATTTAAAATAACACACAGTATCAGTTTGGCTATAAATCGGCTTGCTAATATTTAAATAGAATGGAATTCGATTTGAAGTTTTCAATAATTATGTCTTCGTTATTCAACCAAGTCTAAATATCTCGCGAGGAACATACGAGATCTAAGAGATCAGTCTATGCTACATCTAATAGGACAGGAGTGTGCTCTCGGTAAACAGGTATGCAGTGATAGGTTTATGCATCGAATAAATCCAACATGGAGTTGGTGCCTACTGACAAACCAGCTCAAGCTTCAACTGTCTTAGAAGATCACTCAAACATTAATGTGCAGTATTGAACAACTAGTACAATTGTTCTCTCACAAAAACACCTTTCTATTTTTCAATGCAGATGGGTGTTGTCTTTCTCTCCTAGGCCGGTGAACATGTTTTTTGGAGAATAAACGCTTTATTTCGTAAGAACAAATAACAACTTTTCTCTTATAGAAAATGAAAAGCAAAAATAAATTTGCCGGAAATGATTGCGCATGCGCAGTTTTCTAGAATACAGGGCAATGAACCATGTCCCTCAGTGTGTGTGTGGGTGGGTGGGTGGAGGTGTGTCTGTCATCCCGTTTGCATATATAGTTAAAAGGATTAAAATGTCTTTCACTCTCTTTAATTCATAAGATCAAACTGGAATCTTAGATAGGAGATATACGGAAGAAAATACCAGATTAGTGTATGATATTATGTTTTACCAGGATTGCACTTGATGAATGAATTTGAAAAATGCGTTTGACTCACTTGCTTGAGACTTTATTTTTGAAGTACTTGATTTGTTTAATTCATCGAGGTTGTCGTCTAGGTCACCCGATGTCTTCATATTCATTTATTATGTGTGCAGAATTATTGTCTGTCTTGATAAGGAATAATACCAATATATCAGGTTTAAGAATATGTTCCAAAAAAACACATAATTTCAAAATATGCAGATGACACTACATTAATACTAAATGGTTCTGGATAATCTCTAAGACACACTATCAAAGCTTCAAATAGTATGCCAGAGTCTACGGCCGTCGTATCAATTTGAACAAAACTATGTAGTATTGGGGCCTCTCGGGCATCACGACTGCGCATGCGCGAACTGACGTCTTAAGATGATAAAATAGTTGTGAACTGTTTTTGGCGCCATCTATGTTTAGAATATGATGAACAGAATGACGACTTTCTGAACGACTGTATTTCTAAAATCTCCCAGGATGATTTCAGAGATCCTTTATCTCGTATCAGATTATCAGAATAAAATAGACTCAAATCACTCTCATCCTTGTTATACAGTTTTAGTGTAAACTGATTTAAACTCCTATAACTGCATTAATATTTATCGGAGAGTATTGAACTTTATACTATCTGTAATATTAAACAGTCAGCTACAATTATGACACCGGACATGAAACGTTTTTTACAATAAAAAAGAAATTTATAACAGGTAGAACAAACTGTTTTCACAGACAAAATATTTTCCCCTTGGGTAAAAAATAAGTATTAAAGTCGAACAGAAAATGCAGCTTTAAACCCCAAAACACGCAAAAAGACAAACACGAATGGCAATAGTAATAACGAATAAAGGTATATGACGTCACAAACACAAAAAGGGTTGACAATAGGGCTACTGCCGTGGAACGGTCAGTGGCAAAAAAGGCCGTTGGGGGTTCAAACCAGGTTCTAGGGTACACCAAACCTCACACTTACCCTACTGTCATCCCAATAAAACGGGACATTGTAAATAAGGAAATCCACATCATGAACTATTCTCTAACAAACAAGGCAGCATTAATTATGGTGGCTGATATGTGCCATCTCGTCTTTTCGTTATTTCGCTGCGAAATAACGCACAGATCGAAATAACGCCACGCAAAAAGACGCCGGGCGAAATAACGAAAAGACGTAAAAACGCCGGGCGAAATAACGAAAAAAACGCCGAGCGAAAAGACGAGAAATAGTCAAAACGTCGGGCGAAAAAACGAAAAGACGAAAAACCGGCACGCGAAAAGGCAACATTTTATACATTTAAATTGTCGTTATTTCGTGTGAAGTATTTTCGTTTTTTATTTTTTCGCCCGGCGTTTTTTCGTTTTTTCGTTATTTTGCCCGGCGTTTTTTTGTCTTTTCGTTATTTCGCCCGGCGTCTTTTCGCATGGCTTATTTCGTGTGGCGTCTTCTCGCCCGGCGTCTTTTCGCGTTGCGTTATTTCGCTCGGCGTTTTTTCGTCTTTTCGTTATTTCGCCCGGCGTCTTTTCGCGTGTCGTTATTTCGCCCGGCGTTATTTCGAGTGGCGTTATTTCGCCCAGCGTTTTTTCTTCGTTTCGCATGGCGTCTTTTCAGAATGTTTAACCGACCGATGATCGATCATTAATCGATTAAACACGGTTTCTATATTAGACACCAGTGTAAGCCATTTTGCAGAGTATAGTGAAGTAAAGAAACACATTACCAGTATCTTCTAGTCACAATAAGTATGTTCTAGTCATAAAGCAACTGAATGAAACTGACCAAGCATTTATTTTAAAATATAAATTGTGATACCCATTTGAAAATAGAAGATTACCTGTTGCAAAAATTATAACGTATGTCATTCTCTAGTACTAGTACTTTAGGAGCGCTGTGGTCAAGTGGTAGAGCGTTGGACCAATTATCCAAAAGTCGTGGGTTCGATTCCCGCCATTGCCATATGCGTTGTGTCCTTGAGCAAGACACTTTATCTGCATTGCTTAGTACTGATTCTACCCAGGAAGACATCGAGAGTGATTCAAATAAGTTCATAGAGCTTTCGTTACAATCGATGTAAAATAAATAAGTTTAAAAATATAGTACTAAGAGATCAACTCAATCATGAAAACTGTAATCGATTAATCAGAAAAAAAGGCTTAAATGCCTGATGCTCGATTAAATCGATTAATTGGAACAACACTAGATAAAGCCACTATACTGGTCTATGATAAAACAAAAGGCACAACTGTCACAGGATGACCTTAGTGGTTGGGCTAACTCAGGAAAGAATCAATGACGGTGAATGCATTTACATAATTTTAATGCAACTTTTAAAATATGTTTAATATATATACAATTATCTAAAAAAACAAGCGAATACACAAATGAACTATGAAAAGAATGTTCTCCTGAACGTTTAAGACGTTCTTAGTATTGTTATAAATACTGAATGTCTAAGACACTAAAGTGTTGTTAAAGCTATAACAATGTTGATCTAGCGCGATAACTGTGATGCGCGAGAGCTCATGAAGATGATGATGCGCGAATTCAATGGATGATTGTCATCAAATGCCTTCTGTAAGGGTTGATGACGCGATGCAATGATAGTTAATCTCCACTGAGATTGTGAATGATATTCCTCCAGTGAGGACTGGTAACGGGCCCACCTTGTGTCCCGGGGTTTATCGTTAGTAAAACCTGGCTGCGCAGGTACGGGGACCGTCTCCACCGCTTGTAACGTTATTCGTGGAAGCTTAGCTCCACTCCTGGATATCCAAACCTAGATGGCTTATATCCTGGATGGCTTATATCCTGGATTATCCTGGATGGCTTATATCCTGGATGGCTTAGGCTGTAATTATACATACGTTTTAGATGTCGGTTGACAAACATAACAATCTTGCATAATTACCATTACCCAAACAAATCATTATTCAATCAATATATGTAAGCTGTACTAATGATGAGTAGCAATGTATACATATTCTACAACGCCATGTATACGCTATGTACGTCGCTGTTAATCAATGCCCCTAATACATGTAATATAAACATGATCAAATTACTCATATATTACACTCACTGAGTTATGCATGCACGCATTTATTCTTGTCACTCATCTCATTGTTTACTAATGTTAACAATCGTGTATTACAATCACCGAGTTATACGCCAACGTTAACTAATGCACCTATTATCCACTGTTATCAAATTAATATTGTTTTACAGTTAATGATCAATTACAATAATTACATCTAATAAAGTAACTTCAAAATCATATGCTAGTCTAAAGTTATGTTTGAGAAACATCAATGCTAACCGGATGTCGTAACCGCCAATCAAGATGGCGCCGCCCACTGAATACAAATATACGATAAAAGTTTAATAAAACTACTAACCACATGTTGCCTGTGAAATTTGCCGTCCAATCTCTGTTCCAACAAAGTACTATCGATTATCCCGGCGAAAGCTAGAAGACAATGGGTTTTATAGCAAACATTACGCCCAAATCATTATTTGCCCCGTTCAGTCCGTGACAAACGTGGCTAAATCTACAGTATTGAATCAACACGAGAGGCCCCTTATACAATTTTGCCGTTTAAGGAAAATATACCTATACGTTTACATGCATTAGCACAAAACTAAACTTATGACACGGCCTCTCTGGCGGCCACTTAAAATGTGCACGCTTTTACGTGTTACATGAATAGATCATGAATATTGTGAAATTGTTTCAACTCGAACAATAGATTTTGGGTGTAACCGATACAAGAGCTATATACGACCAGTACGCTCTACCCGTGACATTTTGTGACAACATCTCCCCACTTAAAGAAAGTGCTACACTTTTAAAATTCAACAAAATGATAATATTTACACGTTAAGAAACTATTAATTCTTCTGAGCAAACGAGCGACAACACGTACAAGCTGATCGCTCAATCGCTTGAGTATGTTAACTATTACCACTGCAGTTATAACCTAACTGTAACATATACTACTATTGTACAATACACTGCAATACACTATTGTATTAAACCGGTCATTATGTGCGGCGACTTAAATAGTCTGCCCCAATATTGTCCTTTCCACGGTCTATTACACCGACTTTACGGTTACTAATAACACTACTTCCTGTCACTACAAGAACTCCAACTTTACACATTGCATCCATCGCATTACCAGTATACTGTTTGCGAAATGGAGTAGGTACTCTCGTTTCCCTAATCGGCTTTGCTAAAGTGTGCTTAAAGCTACACTGCACTACATCTGTTGGTCTCGACTTATCGGACCGAACAGTACTACACTCAGAGTCTAAACGACTTATCTCTCGTTTCTCT
This sequence comes from Cyrtodaria siliqua, assembly GCA_037043455.1. Lineage (NCBI taxonomy): Eukaryota > Metazoa > Mollusca > Bivalvia > Adapedonta > Hiatellidae > Cyrtodaria > Cyrtodaria siliqua. The sequence continues at coordinate 164,197 of JAWPHD010001665.1, forward strand.
GTTACACTAAGCATGCCCGATATGTCTACATCGGCTGCTGTCTCCTTATCTACACTAGTGGGAGAATATGTGGGACTAGTGTCCTCACTACTGTCTTCCTCACTATCCTCAATAACTGCAACATTAACTACGGTTAACACCCCTTGTTGCACATTATCGGTTCTACTGATATACTCTTTCAGCATATTCGCATGAAAGGTCTTTAACTTTCCGTTTATCTCGATACGGTAATCCATAGTGTTCACTATCCCTCTAACGTAAAACGGACCTTTCCATTGTAATAACAACTTGTTATTGTCGGTCGGGAGTAACAGTAACACCTGGTCATCTATCTTAAACTTCCTAGCTCTAGCTTTCTGGTCATAGTACCGTTTATACTTTGTACTTGCCTTAACTAACTGACTTTGAGCTATCTTACAAGTCTCCTCTAGTTTCTCCTTCAGATCTAAAACATACTGATATGTAGTCTTAACCTCATCACCATCTACTTCACCTGCCCACATCTCTCTAAGAATCCTCATGGGACCTCTAACTGACCTACCGTACAATAACTCAAACGGAGAGAATCCTAAACTCTCTTGTGGTACCTCTCTAAATGCAAACAATAAAGCATTGAGATACTTGTCCCAATCTTTGGGTCTCTCGGTACACATACGCCGTAACATTTGCTTTAACGTCCCGTTAAATCGTTCGACTAACCCGTTACACATAGGGTGATATGGTGTAGTCATGATTTGACGCAAAGACAATAACCTGCTTACTTCAGCCATAAGTTCTGACGTAAACTGTGACCCACAATCAGTCAGCATTTCCTCTGGTACACCTAGCCTACTGAACATATCAACTAATGCCTCAGCTACTCTCTCAGTTTCAATTGAGGGCAATGCTACTGCCTCCGGATACCTAGTTGCATAGTCTACCATGGTTAAAATGTACCTATTTTTCCTATCCGACACTGGAAAAATTGGTCCAACTATGTCTACGGCTACCCGCTTAAATGGTGTATCTATCAGTGGCATCTGACCTAAATGTACTTTGGTCACTCGACCTTTTGGTACTGTCCTTTGGCATACATCGCAGGACCTACAATACCTAGTTACATCTCCACTAACGCCTGGCCAATAAAATTCTGCCAATACTCTATCTGACGTTTTCTTTACGCCTAAATGACCTCCCATAATCGACTCATGAGCTACCTTAAGCACTGTCGTTCTATACTGGGTAGGTACCACTAATTGGTGAAACTGTCTACTACCACTATCTTCAAATTCTCTGTACAATAACCTATTCTTATGTACAAACTTACAACTACCGGACCCTTTACACTTCTTCACTACACCGTCCTTGGCCTTCACTTTACAAGGACCTAATGACTCGTCTTGAGTTTGTGCTTCGATAAACTCCGCTTTAGATATGTCTCCTACGGCTGTAGGAACCTTTAATTTTCTATAAGCCTGAGCTTGCTTCTGAACCTGCGCTCTAGTCTCTACGGCATTACTTATGCTACTTCTAAAATCGGACATTACCGGAAGTGCTGAACCATCTATGTTCCCTATCGTTAAATCATACATCGGGTCATCCATACATAGTGCCTCTGTAGTCCCTTTAAAGAAAGGTGTATCTACATCTATTCTCGCTATTGGCACGTGCTCTACCGACTTATTTAGCAACATACACGGTGACTGTTTACCTACCAACTGGTCATCCGTAACTAAACTACGCCTAACTACCACACCTGTACAACCTGTATCCCTCATTACAATTACGTCCGTGCCGTTCACTCTACCATCTGCCGTTGGAAGATTTGCATACGGAAAGAGACATGTTCCGATCTTCGCCATTACACCATCCGATTTAACACAACAGCTACTACTCTCGGTTTTAATAACCGGACTATTACTACCTCTGCCTCTACCTCTACCTCGGTTTTGACCACCTCTACCTCTACCGAAATTCCATGGGTTGTTAAAACCTTGGTTCTGACTCCCTACATTGTTGTCCACTCTACTATTTTCACTAAAATTGTCTACGACAGCGGACACTTTCACCGCTTTCCTACACTCATGTGAAGCATGATTCCCATTACAGTGACGACAACGAATAAAAGGTCTACCTATGTTACCACTATTGCTACCTCCTCTAGCACCCATCGAACTACCTCCACCTCTATAGTTTCCACTCTGGCCTTTCTGTTTATGATCGTCCCCTTGCCTATCTCTAAAAGTTCTGTCTTTCGACACTACATTATGAGCTCCACCTCGAGCCTCGGCAAACTGATCTGCTTGTGTTGCCATTTCTCCTACACTAGTTAGTTTTCTTTCTTTAAGAAATAAGAACAGATCTCTACTACAAACATTGAATAGCTGGTCACGCAACAAGAAATCTATGAGGCCCTGATAAGTCTGCGCTACCTTCCCTAACTCTAACCACCTATCTAAGTAATTTCTAGACCTACTAATAAACTGAATAAATGACTCGCCTTTCTCAGGCAGACAAGCTCGAAACCGCTTTCTAAAACCTTCTTCAGTTAACTCAAATCTCTTTAAAAGAGCATCCTTTAACTTGTCATAGTCAAGAGCATCTAAACTAGGTAATCTAGAAAATACATCTAAGGCCTTGCCTCTCAATAACGCACTTAAATGAACTGCCCACTTATCTTTGGTCCATTCCTGTAACTCAGCATAACGCTCGAACCGTAACAAGTAACTGTCCATGTTATCTTTGTCAGCATCAAAGTATGGTAACTTCGAACCTTTTAACTTCCCAGAATAACTATCTTTCCCTTCAGTTTTACTTTCCTTACTATGTGTCTTAGCTGCTTCCAACTCTAAAGCTAACTTATGATCAAACTCCTTTTGCTCCCTTTCCATTATCATCTTAGCCTTAGCTAGTCTACCATCTGTTTCGAACCTCTCATGTTCTAACTCTTGCTTCTCCCTTACTATTCTACTTTCATCATCTCGTGTCTCTTTAGCTAACCTGCCTTCTAATTCTAGCTTCTCTTTATCAGCATCTAGCTTCTCTTTAGCTAATCTACTTTCTAATTCTAGCTTCTCTGTGGCTAGTCTACTTTCTAATTCTACCTTCTCTTTAACTAGTCTACCTTCTACTTCTAACCTATCTTTCTCAGCATCTAGCTTCTCTTTAGCTAGTCTACTTTCTTCATCTCTTTCCTGCTTTGCTAATTCTCTTTCCTTAAGTCTAAATTCCCTTTCCCTAGCCTGTTCGTCTTTAACAAATGTTCTAAGCTCCTCTCCAGCATAACCTAACTCCTTACCCATTTCCGTAAGATCCTTTATGGACGTCATGTCTATGGACATTGTGGACTACTAACTACAATAATTACAATACACACGTCACTAATAATTCTACTCACTTAACTACTAATGGTAAGTCACTGTGTCCTCAGTAAATACCTGGGCATCATCATAGGACAAGTTACATACACATTTGTACTAGCGCTAACTACTAACGGTTATGTATAGATAGTATCTAGCTTCCACAAAACATATACACTACATAAAATATCTTAATTTGATATTGGACATAAACCTTAAACAATCATCGAAATGTGTATAACATGTACATGTATATTTACTTCTCCCTTCAATATAAGTATACTCGAGTGTCACAACATGAGTAGAACGTCTTGTTCGCCAACCTAATTGGATACTATATGTATATCAAGGGAGGTAAAAACAAACACCCAAATTATTGAGCAAAAGTGCCTCAGACCCACTCGTGTAGACCACTGCGACCTCGCGCCAAGGAAAGAACGGACAAAACAACAGTTTGGACTCACCCTACCCTTGTCGTGTCTTGACTTCCAAGCTGTGGCCGTGATCGTCGACAGTCGCCTTGATGGATCAGAGGGTGGTACACAATTCTAAAATAATAAGTAGAGATTTAGTATATCATAATAAAGATCACTTATTGATTCTTTCCCTCCGTAGTCGCCCAGAATCCCACTACTCTGAAAACCAGTTGTCACAGGATGACCTTAGTGGTTGGGCTAACTCAGGAAAGAATCAATGACGGTGAATGCATTTACATAATTTTAATGCAACTTTTAAAATATGTTTAATATATATACAATTATCTAAAAAAACAAGCGAATACACAAATGAACTATGAAAAGAATGTTCTCCTGAACGTTTAAGACGTTCTTAGTATTGTTATAAATACTGAATGTCTAAGACACTAAAGTGTTGTTAAAGCTATAACAATGTTGATCTAGCGCGATAACTGTGATGCGCGAGAGCTCATGAAGATGATGATGCGCGAATTCAATGGATGATTGTCATCAAATGCCTTCTGTAAGGGTTGATGACGCGATGCAATGATAGTTAATCTCCACTGAGATTGTGAATGATATTCCTCCAGTGAGGACTGGTAACGGGCCCACCTTGTGTCCCGGGGTTTATCGTTAGTAAAACCTGGCTGCGCAGGTACGGGGACCGTCTCCACCGCTTGTAACGTTATTCGTGGAAGCTTAGCTCCACTCCTGGATATCCAAACCTAGATGGCTTATATCCTGGATGGCTTATATCCTGGATTATCCTGGATGGCTTATATCCTGGATGGCTTAGGCTGTAATTATACATACGTTTTAGATGTCGGTTGACAAACATAACAATCTTGCATAATTACCATTACCCAAACAAATCATTATTCAATCAATATATGTAAGCTGTACTAATGATGAGTAGCAATGTATACATATTCTACAACGCCATGTATACGCTATGTACGTCGCTGTTAATCAATGCCCCTAATACATGTAATATAAACATGATCAAATTACTCATATATTACACTCACTGAGTTATGCATGCACGCATTTATTCTTGTCACTCATCTCATTGTTTACTAATGTTAACAATCGTGTATTACAATCACCGAGTTATACGCCAACGTTAACTAATGCACCTATTATCCACTGTTATCAAATTAATATTGTTTTACAGTTAATGATCAATTACAATAATTACATCTAATAAAGTAACTTCAAAATCATATGCTAGTCTAAAGTTATGTTTGAGAAACATCAATGCTAACCGGATGTCGTAACCGCCAATCAAGATGGCGCCGCCCACTGAATACAAATATACGATAAAAGTTTAATAAAACTACTAACCACATGTTGCCTGTGAAATTTGCCGTCCAATCTCTGTTCCAACAAAGTACTATCGATTATCCCGGCGAAAGCTAGAAGACAATGGGTTTTATAGCAAACATTACGCCCAAATCATTATTTGCCCCGTTCAGTCCGTGACAAACGTGGCTAAATCTACAGTATTGAATCAACACGAGAGGCCCCTTATACAATTTTGCCGTTTAAGGAAAATATACCTATACGTTTACATGCATTAGCACAAAACTAAACTTATGACACGGCCTCTCTGGCGGCCACTTAAAATGTGCACGCTTTTACGTGTTACATGAATAGATCATGAATATTGTGAAATTGTTTCAACTCGAACAATAGATTTTGGGTGTAACCGATACAAGAGCTATATACGACCAGTACGCTCTACCCGTGACATTTTGTGACAACAACTGGCTCTGAATCGCTCACCTGATGACCTTTTTCCAGTTTAGACACTTGCAACAGTTACAAAAGTGGGTCAGATGAAAAAGAACTGGTAAGTTCAGAAGATTTTTTTTTTTTAAAGATTTTCCGATATAACTCTATTTTAAATGGGTACACATGGGCATGCTAACATTTAACCCCGGGATCACCATTTAAACACGATTGGTAGAGGACCATCAGCTTATGATCCATGCAAAGTGTTAAAACGTATAGCTCTTGTAGTTTCAGAGAAGATTTTTAAAGTTTTTACCTATATAATTTGTTTTGTTTAAATGGTGTTTTACGTCATTTTAAATCTTTAGTGGTAGAGAGAGACCAACATTTTTCCTGGGTAGAACCAGTACTGTACACCTCCCGCCATCAGTAAGAATCGACACTTTCTCATTTACAACTCGACCTCCAAGGGGGATTAGAGACGAGGATGTTTCCAACGTTTCCAGCGCCGTTTACCCCTAGTCAGTTTCATTCAGTTGCTTTATGACTAGAACATACTTATTGTGACTAGAATATACTTTTGTTTCTTTTCTTCACTATACTCTGCAAAAAGGCTTACACTGGTGTCTTATATAGATACCATGTTTAATCGATTAATGATCGATCATCGGTCGGTCAAACATTTTGATGACCGGTAATGAATTTTCATCAGATATTTAACACTAGCTTTATCTACTCATTATTAAAATACTGCCACATTGGTCTAATTTAATAACAATGTACAACAAAACACACTTAGTTAAACTATTTATTAAAAGTAAATGTGTCAATATTTACCAGTGCGGGCCTAACGAAATGTGTAGATTGCTTATATAAGATAGAGTTCAAAACTACGTCACTACGTGTATTACGAGCAGTCCGAAGAACATGACATTTGTATGGATGGCGTATTCAGTCAGGTATACGTGTAGGGGCTGTATCAATTGGTGTCGAAATGATAAGAACTTAACACAGGATCGCAAACCATTCTCCAGGGTAGTAGTGACCAGTACGATAACGGCAGGGGGTAAGTCAAATTTATTTTATTTTTTGTAAATTATTATCATATTTAATTTGTTGATCGGAAGTAAATATCTGTCGTTGAAAACCATAGTTGGTTTAGCAGGATATCGGCTTTATTTCTAGTACGTTTTCAAACGTCAGAATATATATTGGCAAATTATTGTCTGATAGATTATTGTGGCATATATAATGCCAGTTGTTCTGTAGATAGTAAATGAAATAGCACGATTCTACGGTGTTCCGTTAGGGCCAACGTACCATCGCGTATTGACCTTTACAAGTCGATGCGCGATGGTACGATTGTACTATGGCGATTGCACGATGGTACGATGGCGATGGTACGATGACGCGATGGTACGATGGCGATGGTACGATGGCGATGACGCGATGGACCATCGTACCATCACCATCGTACCATCGTGTCATCGCCATCGTACCATCGTGCCATCGCACCATCGCAGTCGATGTGCGATGTTACATCGCCCCCTGCTCCATCGTACCATCGCCCCATCGCCTTCCGTTTAGACACGCGCACATCAAAGCAAAACAAAAATGGAGGACACCATTAACGTACATCATGGATGCAAAGATTCGACAATACTTTTCTTAAATCTATCCCTTCATTTAGGCTCAGCAAAACTTTATATTTCTCAGTAAGAAAACATTGCCAAAAAGTATTGTCGACTCTTTGCATCCATGATGTCCTCCATTTTTGTTTTGCTTTGATGTGAGCATGTCTAAACGGAAGGCGACCACCGTACCATCGTGCCATCGCGAATCGACTTGAACCATCGTGTTTAAAGTCGATGCGCGATGGTACGATGGCGATGATGCGATGGACCAACGTATCATCGCCATCGTACCATCGTACCATCGCCATCGTACCATCGCGTCATCGTACCATCGCCATCGTCCCATCGTGACATCGCCATCGTACCATCGTGCCATCGCGCATCGACTTGCAAAGGTCGATACGCGATGGTACGATGGCCCTAACGGAACACCGTACGATTCAGATTGTAAGTACTTTTTCTACGGAGGTTTTTGTCATTACTTCATTGCATGAACGTTTATTACTTAGTGTGCTGTGTAAATCTCTTTGACATTGTTTATGAGGGTGTTTATTATATTGTCATTCTTATTATTCAATCCCTCTGAGGTCGCTGTACCATTATAGCCTATAATGGGATATAAAACCAGTTATTCATTCAGTCATGTTGTCTATGCGTTGAAAATTAAGTATAATGTTCATGGTTGAATTACTTGTAAGTTTTAAGTTACATCTAGAAATGTGAGATTTCATTGTCGTTAAATTACATCCGTAATTGTATTTCAAGTTTTGTTAAAGTTTAGCATAATGTTAATTCGAAGAAGGTTTAGAATTTGGGTTTATTCATTCTGCATAAAGATTGCTTTGCAATCAGTTGTAAGGTATGGCGATACATTAGTGCTATTATACAATACATGTTGTGATAACATTGTAAGACTGAGTATATATTTTGTAGCCGTATACGTTAGGAGCGCAGGTAGAGCGTATTGTCGGGAGCGCGGTCCACGGTGTCGTAGGTGGGGAAAGCCGTCATAGGACGCGGGACTACATCATTCGCTATTTGGGCGACAGACAAGGCGGTAGCCACGGAGAATCTAGGCAAGAGGGCCTAGTTACGCAGATAACGTCACCGGATGTGGAATACCGTGACTTGATCCATCGCCGGAAAAGGTTGTGCGAGTGGGCGTCGCAAGGGAATTACGTCACCGGAAGTATGTATTGTACCGGGACGAATAGCACCGCTAATGAGGGGCGTGCATATAACGTGGAAGTTGAAGTATTAGTGCCGGACACTGAACTCTACCGGAAGGACTCAGTTAGATATAGCTTTGAGATATAAAATAGCTGTGATATAGCATACATATATCATAAATACAGATATTCAGTCGCGCCTTCTCCATGATCACCTGCGTGTGTGTGTAGTTCTAAGGATTATAGACCCTCCGCCTTTAAATCAATAGAACGTCCTAAATCTATACCTACAATATAGCCTATGCGTGATGACCTTAGTTAAACTTGGTCCCCTAAACATACAAATTCGTCGTGAGGTAGGGAGCATGACATAATAAAGACACATGCGATTTAAAGCTATTGTACTTAAAGCTACATATACTATACTTAAACTGTTAATAACTCATGCATATGAATAAGTCAAGATTAAGACTGTTTCATTTCGTTCGACGAACATCCAACAAGTCAGTATAATTATAAGCCAGAAATCGATGTGTAACATTTAGCCTTCGTATAGGTAACATTGATACATATACGGCTTCTAAATATATTTCATAAAAATAATCGTTGCCCTGAACGGGATTTGAACCAGGGACCATGCACGTTTATTTGTTATTTAAAAACAGAAGGTCTACCAACTAGACAACGATAGTGGTTAGATACGCTGAAGCATTTGTAACACTAATCAGCAGTAACGCAGTAGCTTATCAACCGCTAAATAAATTATGGAGATAAAGTTGAGACGGAATCCTAGAATATAGTAAAACATCACGCAATGTTAATTTATATGTGCAACAAATTGGACTATAAACTGATACACCTTGAGCTGCGTTCAAATATGTTAAGTTATTTTGCATCATAAAAATGGTATTAAATATCATTTTATCAAGAGGTTCCTTTAGGTCATAGGTCTTTTAGAACGTCTGAGTGTAAATCAGAAGGTCGTGAGTTCCGAGAGAGGAAAATCCTTTTTTTCTGTAAATAATAATGCTACCTGTGTACGAAGTGCACAACTTGGTGTCTATAAAGTAAATGTTGTCCTGCGGGTGTGTATGACACCAATTACTTTCTCTATTGACATCAATGTTAACATGTCATATTGATGATTTGATACAACTTCAAACCATGTATGGATAATGTACAGCAGTGTAGATAAAAACATTCCTCGCTGTATTGCACGGATATTTCGGGAATTAATCCAAATGCGGTCCTGGTTGGGATAAAACACAGGATAGGATCACTGAATTACTAACCGATGTGCTAACCATTAGACACGGCCCAACCTTGTGATCAATTGCTTTGCATGTGTGGGTTTGTAATTATATTGTTAATAGTCCCTCCACCTGTGTTGTGCGTGCGTGCGGGCGTGCGTGCGTGGATCTATCTACAGTCTATCTGTAGCAGATATTGTGCTGCCACACTGGAAATCCACGCCGTAGTACACGCTACCCTACCCAGTCACACTTTTCTGACATCGGGTCAACCAGACGTAGTGTAACAAGATGGACCAAGTGGTGGAGACAACTCACCAGGGGAAATTAAGAATAAATAAATTTACAAATTTATTTACAACAAGATGAATATATATACAAATGAATACAAATGACAAAATAGAAATTCAACGTTTTAAATCATGTTTAAAATAACGTTCACTACGTTAGATTAAACTGTTCGGTTTTAATCAGACTGAATATCTGATATCTTTATTTAGGATATATGTATGCTATATCACACGCTATACTATCTCTCAAAGCTATATCTAGCCGAGTCCTTCCGGTACAGTTCCCGGCACTAATACTTCACTCCCGCGTTATATTGCAATCCAATCCTTAGCGGTTGCTATTCGTCCCGGTACCACATATCCTTCCGGTGACGTAACTTACACGCGACGCCGGATCGCACGATCCTTTCCGGCGATGGCCCAAGTCCCGGTATTACACATCCGGTGACGTTATCTGCGTAGCTATCTGCGTAATCAGGCCCTCTTGCCTAGCGTCTCCGTGGCTACCGTCTGGTCTGTCGCCCAAATAGCGAATGCTGTCGTTTCCGCGTCCTATGACGGCGTTCCCAACCTACGACCCCGTAGACCACGCTCCCGACAATACGCTCTACATGCTTTACGCTCCTAGCGTATACGGCTACAAAATATATACCCAGTCTTACAATGTTATCACAACATGTATTTTATAATAGCGCTAAAATATCACCATACCTAATACTGATTGCAAATCAATCTTTATTCAGAATGAATAAACCGGAATTCTAAACCTTCGAATAGACATTATGCTAAACATTAACAAAACGTGTAAAATAATTACAGATGTAATTTATCGACAATGAAATCTCACATTTCTGGATGTAACGCAAAACTATCAACATAATAATTCAACCATAGACTGAATGAATAATTGGTTTTACATCCCGTTAACACATTATGGGCTATAATGGTACAGCGACCTCAGAGTGATTGAATAATAATGACAATATGAAATGCAACCTCAGAGAGATTTATACTGCACAATAAACAATAGCCGTTTATGCAATAACGTAATGACAGTTAGAAACCTCCATAGAAAAGTACATACAATCTGAATCGCGTCTTCCATTTACTATCTACAGAACAACTGGCATTTTCAATAATGTAAATATATTCCCCATCTTATCAGACATTAATTTGCTAAAATATTCTGACGTTTGAAAACGTACACGAATTAAAGACAATATCCTGCTAACTATCTATGGCTTTTACCGGTAGATATTTCCTTCAGAACAACAATTTAAATATGACAATAATTTACAACAAATAAAATAGATTTGACTTACCCCTTGCCGTTATGGTAATGGTCACTACTACTCTGGATAATGGCTTGAGATCCTGTGACAAGTTCTTACGATTTCGACACCCATATGTACAGTCCCTACACGGATACCTGGTGAAACACGCCATCCATGCCAATGGTATGTTACTCGGACTGCTCGGACTGCACGTAGTGTCGTAATAAGAATTCTATACATTTATTAGGCCCGCACTGGTAAATACTGGCAAATTTACTCATAATACACAGCTTGTAAAATCATAACTTTCTTAATAAGTGATGGATTTTGATGAAATAAACGCCAAAACAACTTATTCTTTATCAATAGAATGAATCTAGTAAAAGATCATTTATTAGATATAGGCATCGATTAAAAGTGATGCGCTTGGCAAAAATCTACCAAAATCCCTATTCAAAATCAGAGAAAATGAGGCCCCGACAACACAGTTAAAAACTCTAAGTAAATATGCACTCATTTTGTTACACGTAGCACTACCATTTATTTGCTCGTCAAGCAAGGGTTACAAGTGACTACTACCATTTGTTTAGTCTTTGGATTTTTTGTTTGTTTGAATGGTGCTTTACGTCATTTTTAGCAAATGTAAGGCTATTTGTCAGACTGACTGTAAGTCATATATATTTTTTATGGATAGAACCAGTACTTTGGCATAATTACAAGTGAACTGTCCTGCTTTAAATTTGATCACCATAATACCTGATTTCGTCATGAGCTGGTGAACATAAACGTGCAAATAAAGATACGCATATAGAGCGGCGTGCGATTTTGGTAGAGCGTCTATATCTTTAAGGGGTATATTAATTTTAATTTCAGTCTCTTTCTATCGTACTAGCTTGGCCATAAACCAGTATATAAGTTGAGCAATTTATAGAAGGATATAATATTTTAGGGTGGCATTTTCAATCCGTCGTAAGATAGAACAACATAAAAAAGACACAAAATAACACTGTCTCTATAATCATTGAAAAATAGTATGCCCAACACAAGATTCCAACTTAGACCTCCAGATGGCGATTCAACCAATTGATAATTCATTTTGGTTTTAAATATACATTCGTCTGATAATTGACTTAAGTTATAAATGAAACAGAGCATATCAGTATAGTTTCAGTTTATACTATTTCTAATATTGGAAAATACTTTGAAGAAGGGAATTTTGAGGAACATTACCAAACAGTGAACCCATGCCCAGTTGATTGCGCTCTTAACTCAAAGCTGAAAATGCACCTACACATGCTGCACATCACATTGTAAAGAAATATGTCAACATGAGCATATTGTAACTATCATATTGCCTTTAAGTATTAGTGCTTATTAAGTGGAATTTTAACATATTAACAGAAATACAAATATAGCGACCGTAGGGAGCGCATGTTGGGTTTTTATTTTCTTAAAGGACAAACGGAAATCTTGAAATTTGTATCAACCAATATCATCTCGATTAATTAATCCAGTATTAGGCAGGTCATTTTAGTCTTAAATATAGCCTAAGGTAAAAGAAATTGGCACAGAAATTATTTTTAATGATCCTGGTTCGAAACAATATACAAAAAAATATATCACGTGCTAAATATGATTTGTTGGGGTAAAACGCAACAAATGAAGAAAATCACTATTTTCTGGAATAAATTTATATCCATTCAGAATATTAGTAAAACATGTATTTATATATGAAATTTTATTGTTAATATTACATAATATTAAGTTTAAATGGAATTATATATCAAAACCTGTTTTGGGGTCCAAAAACATTTCTTTTTTTTAAATATTTTTTTTAATGGTTTTAGGATAAGATTAATAAAAAATAGCATAAATTCAAATGAATTGTCACTGACATTATTTTAACTGATTATGGTTCCCAGAGATATAGAAAACAATTTGTCCAAAATCCTCCTCTGAAATCACATTCTAAATATAATATTTTTGGTGTAGAAAATTGTAAAAATTGAAAAATTAAAATCAAAATCTTTTTTTCTTTTAATCAATTTCCGTACTAACTAAATAATAGTTGTTCAAGTCGTTTCGGCATATATGTATAATTATGTTAAGATGTTAAGTCAAGCAACACTTCATGTTAAATCAGTAGACTTCAAAATGTAATCATAATTGTCATAGAAGGTTAGGTATGTTGATTTTTGTTGTCTTCTTATCAGTTTGTATTTTACATGTAGCCAACGGAACTCACTTTCATCACTGTCTATTTCGGGTCGTGCCGAATTCTCGCAACTTACTCCTCTACACGAACTACATGCTGTACTGCAATCTAATCCCATTTTCTTACAACTACAGCTGGTCGTTTTGCATCCTGTTTTGCACGAGCATCTTATCACCTTCAGAAGGAATTCTGGGGCAGGTGATTTGTCTATTTTAAGCGGCTTTATGGAGTTATCTCGTATTTCCCAGCCCCATTCAACAGGTATTAACCCATCTTCATTACCTTTCCAGTCCTGTATTTGATAGAATACCCGTAGACCGTGATACGTTGCAGCCCCTGATGAAAGGGGTAACATTTTGGGGTCTACAAAACTTGTGCTTTTGGCAACCTTTTCGACGAATTTATGAACACGTAGTTAGTCCAGTCCTTCTCGCGAATTACTCTTATATAGACACAGTAATGCAGTCTCTCAAAATGCAATAATGTCCTCTTTAGATGATACTTCGTTTGGTGTTTTGCTGAACATATCTGCAGCCAGAAGAAATTGTTTTCATACGTTTTCAGAACAGTACCCTTCCCAAGTCCATATATCCTTGATGTTGTGTCGCAGCCAAGAATTGCATGAAGAAACAGTATATTAGATCATATTTCTTCACCCAATCTACGTTTTGTGTCTTGAATGTTCCATACTGTGCTTTTCTTGGGTGTTGGTCTCGGTAAAAAATACATATTATATGAATCAAGTTCCGTATAGTAACACAGCAGTATCAACAGATCTATATCTTCTCCAACTAATGACGTCTGCGTTGTTAAGGAGTATGACACAGCTGTCTTTACTTTACTATAAGAAGATCGGCATCGCCTGAAGGGTGTACAGTTTCATTACCCGCTTTTTGCAACTTATCGCCTCAGATGTGTTGTGTATTTAGTATTTGGAACATTGTCATATCCATCAAATACCACAGTCGCTTTTTCATACTTCTTTGTAACATGCTCCACATACACATCACATATTTGACCATAGCTGTTAGATTTTTGCCAAGGAATCCGTTGCATAAGGCAACCGACATCAAGTATATATTTCATTTCATCAGTGGGTCTTTCACTCTGTGGTCTTACTTGATCTCGTATAGCTGGTGTAAGTGCGGTGTTTCAAATATTGCGTGAGGGTAAGTGCATAACTCATAAGAGAATAGCGAATCCAGTTTGTCTTCTGGGAGTGATCTCCTTGACATAATAGTTGCGAGTCTACCTTGACAATGTCATCGCCTAATTTCAAACCAGCCGTATCCGACATTGTTTTTACTTGGTCTTTTCGCTTGAAAGCAAAATCCATAACAGTGCTTCCAGCCATTTTGTCTAGAATCTTGATCCCAACAGCTTTCGCATCATCTACATTGACAGAATCATCAGAAACAACTCCACTTGATATACTTTTTAGCTCAGGATCCTTATTAAAGGGATTTCTTTCACTGAGATATTCTATTAGAATGTTCGTGTCTCTCAGTTTGTTGTCTCTCTGTTGCCGTGCGTTTGAAGTATCGTTATGCTGGTCACTGGTGATGAATTCTGTTCCTGATACTTGTTGCATAGCTTCGTTGATTTCTGAGCAAGTGGGGCGAAAAAGTACCCACAGCGTCCTTTGTTTTTCAGTCATTCCCCTTCCTCGTGTTAGCCCACCAGTTATTTTCAAACTTCTCATGAGCATTTGTTCTATGACTAAATCAGTCGAGAGTCCTGCCCAAAATCGATCGCTTTGTCTTAGTACATGATACTCCTCCATAAAGTACCTGTACACATCAGGACTACTTGTTTCTAATGCTAGCATGTTTGCAAGGTATACGTGTGCCGACTTTGCGTATACGTTGTGGCCAAATGCTGTAAAATAAGGTACCATATCTAATACTGCCTGTAAATGGAGCTTCCAGTTGCCAGATCGTTCTGCCTTAATAAATGTCCTCAGTATATCAACTATCTTCATGTATTGAAGCCATAATCTTGATCTGCGACTTTGTTTTAAGTTACTACGGTGCGTATCTAATCTCTCTTTTATGCGCTCTACTACAGCAGATGAACATGCAGATTCAACATCTAAATCACCTGCAATAACCTGATCAAACGCAGTCAATGCACATTCGATATCATTGTCAATCCCTTTTCTTTCATGTCTATATGTTTCTTCAGCAAACTATTCTACTGTCTCGATTGTAATGGGGCAGATTGGTGACATATATTGGTAAAATTGTGCATTTTGTGATAAAAGCAACAAAATTGACACATAGCTAGACAATACTCTACTAAACATTTTTTGCTATGGAACCAATTCAGATTTTGAAGAACGGCCGCCATTTTCAAAATGTCCGCCAAATATTCCATAAAAAATTAATGAAGCCTATAAATAATTGGTTTCATCAAAAGTTGTTATTTTAAACACACCAAATTCATGACATTGATAGTCAATAACATATGTAATATAATTTGGGTCATTTCTTACGTCAAAATGGTCGCCATTTCCAAAATGGCCGCCAAAAATGCAGAAAAAAATGTGTTTTTGTTATTTTGTAGAAAGCAACAAATGTTGATGTGTTTTACAAAGGTACTGTCTTGATATATTTAGGGGTATGTCTATACTTCAATAAATAGTTGTTAGATACACGCCTATACTACAGGGTATACACCCCTATACTACAGGGGTTAGCGGTTTTACACATGTATACATAATATACCAACTCTGAGTCTAGTTGGTTTTAAGTTGTCTTTAGCCTTAAGCATTTCCGAAGTGTGTTTAAGTATCTCATCTTTATTAGAGGCTTTTAGTTTATAATAATTCTAAGTATACATCCAGTGACTTGGTAAGCACTATTAAAGGGTCACACAGCAATCTTGAATTAGTCAAACATCCAAATGATCACCTATATTTATTAATCCAATATCATTTTGACTTTAAACTGCTTGCATATACATGTACTTAAGTTCAGAATTTCGTAATTGTTCGTGGTTATTCTATTACAGGTATTAATATTTTATTTCTGCAATATATTCACCAATGAGCAATATGTAAAACTAATTTGCTCTGAACTATTTACATAATTATTAATACTGATTTTAAAACATGCATATGAAGTAGCAAAACTAACGGGACGCCGAGTGTTATAAAACGTTCGGAGAAAAAAATCGCAAAGGATGCTTAAATAATATTTCTCATCTCCGACTTTCGGAATTAAATTTAATTAAGACTTTAAATTGTTGATTTAATAAACAATATTAACAATACACTATCAGAAAACAATATCAAAAAGTAGTTTGTTATATGCACAAACCCAAATGTAATAACTGGTCATATCAGTTAAACATTTTCAATAATAGAGCTACCCCACGTCCCATTTTCAAAATACTGTATATAACAGTCCTGCTTTGACCCATCCTTTGCCACCATTTGTCTCTTTGAAATCTAGATTCAAGAACTTCCTGGCAAAAGCTTAGGCCTGTGGCCGTGTTATCGAGAATGACTCCGACA
Source organism: Cyrtodaria siliqua (assembly GCA_037043455.1). Classification (NCBI taxonomy): domain Eukaryota; kingdom Metazoa; phylum Mollusca; class Bivalvia; order Adapedonta; family Hiatellidae; genus Cyrtodaria; species Cyrtodaria siliqua. The sequence goes on from JAWPHD010001665.1 coordinate 181,073, forward strand.
TACACGTTCCCAACCCCAGTCAACGGGTGTCTAGGCATTTCAGGATGGACCTAAAGGCCATGTCCCTAACAATGTCACACCTGTTGAACAACTCGGCCGGTGTGCGTGATAAGAGCTACTGCAACTGGTGACATGGACTTGTTGAATATTGGAACCATTCAATGTCAATAAATTTGGGCATGTACATGCACTTTCTCTGTCATACATAAGGAAAACACATTTTCCAAGAAGCGCAACTTTTGGAATTGGAATCCTTGTGCAACATGAACAAAGTATTTACATATTTTCCAAGCACAGGTTTTACCTCTTTCAGCAAATGAAGATATTTTTTATTACATCTAGTTAGTGTGGAAAGCTACTATGCGTCTTGGTTTATATGACGTAAAGATTAGGCAATACAATGTGCAACGAAGCACCTAAAGCTCCTACAACTAGCCCATAACCCACTAACTCATCTAACTGTATTTACTGTAACATTGCTATAGCATGTACTACAATGTCTGTGTCTACTGTTTAGTAAAGTCTTGTTTGGCATAATCTGCTACATGCAACACACGCATTGTATCAACATCTCAGTAAAATGACGGAGATCTGTCTGCATTATACTCTCGTTGTCTGATACAAGGCACATCTTCATATGTTTCATTTGAGTGTGTTTAGTTTATCTTCTATCGCAACCAATTTATATGCCAGGTAACCAGAGCTCTGCTTTTGTTTTGCATTATGTCTGTCACGCTGTGACGTATAAATTCACCATGCATGATGTATCCCCTACTAAACTTTCTGCAAGTGACATTCGTCAATGTGTTAAAGAACTTGCTAATCGTAATTACTAATGTTTTGCATGCATAAAACGGGGTTTTAAGGCAGCTCATATAGTCTGACTAAAATCCAAATAGGTTTTCCAAAGTTAAAAAGGGTTGGTGAGACACCAGATGAACCTTAATCCAAACGTTATATGATACATATATATGCGAACGTACGAGAAGAGAACGCAAGTTATAAAATGTGTTGTAAGTGGGTGATCACAGAGGAATGACGTCTTCTGGTTTATCTGTTTAAAAAGCGACTTGAACGGACTATCACAACCAGACTTATATGGTGATGTGATTTATAAACTTCGTAAGATTCTTGGTCATGACCACTTTCATACTATCTTTGTTAAACTTGTTAAAAAGTTTATCAAAAGAGGTTATGACCCTATGGTTTTGCAACGTACTGCATGCTTGGTGGTGGGCCCTTTTACAGTTCGCCACTATGCTTTCCTCTTTAATTGTACGATGACCAGACAGGCTGTAGACCCTATGATGACGCCTACCTAAAGCCCATAGGAACGGTGGCGTTTGATGTTTGTCTATGATCTTTCTTGTCGTGCCCTTAATGGTTTATTCTCTTACTGCTCTGGCTTCTGCCAAGTCATTCAGTACCTTCATTGTGGCTTTCTAGGCTATTGTGTTTTTTTTGTATTATATTTACACGAGCATATTTGTGTTTTACTTATATTGCCTATTGATGCTGCCTTGTTGGTTAGAGATTAGATCACGGCGGGTATTTCTTTATTTTCACTGTCCTGTTTTAATGGGATGACAGTAGGGTAAGTGTGAGGTTTGGTGCACCCTAGAACCGGTTTAAATCTCCAGTGGCCTACTTTGCCACTGACCGTTCCAAGGCGGTAGCCCTATTGTCAACCGTTTTGTGTTTGTAATGTCGTTTGCATTTAATATTACTTTTGCCTTCTTGTTTGTCTGTTTGCGTGTTTGTTTCTGTGTTTTGTGGTTGACTGTCCTCCTTGAATGCTACTTTCCCTGTCCGATCTTTTTATATTTCTTTAAACCAGGTTCCATGGGGCACCAAACTTCACACTTACCCTACATTAAAACGGGACAGTGCCAATAAAGAAATCCCTGCCATGAACTATTTTCTAACCAACAAGGCAGCATTAATAGGCATTATAAGTAAAACACAAAGATGCCCGTGTATATATAAATACAAACAAAATAACCTAGAAAGCCACAAAGAAGGTACTCAGTGACTTGGCGGAAGCCAGAGCAACAGGAGAATAAACCATTGAGGGCACAAAACAAGATTGCAGACAAACATCAAACGTCACCGTCCTTTTGGGCTTTAGGTAGACGTCATCATAGGGTCCACAGCCTGTCCGGTCATCGCACAATTATTGAGGAAAGCATAGTGACGAACTATAAATGGGTCCACCACCAAGCATGCAGTGCATTGCAAAATTATAGAGTCATAATACAACCTGCGTAAGATCCTTGGTCATAGTCACTTTCATACAATCTGTATTAAACTTATTAAACAGTTTATCAAAAGAGGTTATGATCTTATCAGTTTGCAACGCACTGCATGTTTAGTGGTGACCCATTTACAGTTCGCCATTATGCTTTCTCCTTTGATTGTGCAACGACCGGACATATCAGATTGTGCGATGACCGGACAGATTGTTGACCTATGATGACGTCTATCTAAATCCTTTATGACGGTATCGTTTGATGTTTGTCTTTAATCTTGCCTGGTCTTACCCTTAACGATTTATTCTCATTTTGCTCTGGCTTCTGCCAAGTCATTGAGTACTTACTTTGTGGCTTTCTAGGATTTTGTTTTTTATATTATATATACATGATCATTTATGTGTTTGACTTATAGTGCCTATTAATGCTGCCTTGTTCGTTAGAGAATATAACCTGTCGGGGATATCTGTATTTACACTGTCTCGTTTATTGGGATGACAATAGGGTAAGAGTGAGGTTTGGTGCATCCTAGCACCTGGTTTAAACCCCCATGCAGCGGTCCCCTTTTTTGGCCACGGACTATTCCAAGGCGGTAGCCCTATTGTCAACCCTTTTGTGTTTGTGATGTCTTAGTTTGCCTTTTATTCATCTTTAAAGTTGTTCTTTGGTTCTGTGTGTGTTTGTGGTTGACTGTCGTCCTTGAATGCTACATTTCCTTTTCGAAAAAGGGGGGAAATACAAATATTTTTCTCAATAATAACAGTTATACCCTTACTGAGCATGAACAGGCGGACACAACAATCCGACCAGTATCGGCCCAGTGGTCTATCCCCACCCATGGGGACATAAGCCTGGATCATAACTTGGAAACCGTTGAGATCCCCATCCTATAACCGTAACCAGCATCGTCTCTGGGATCTATCCCCACCCCACGGAACATTACGCCTGGGTCATAACCTGAAGACTGTTGAGATCCCCACCTTATAACCATATGTACACTTACTAGGCATGAAGAAAGGGTTACAACCATCCAACAAACGCTGGTACCAGGGTTCATCATAGCCCCAGGATCATAACTTGGAAATAGTTGAGATCCCTACCCTATAACCATGGGGTGCAGGTATTTGCAATTGCCTGCATCGACTGCGTGATATCACTCTGCCATAAGCTTATTTTTCTCTTCGCAAAGGTCAGGTGAGCGATTTGAGGCCATTTAACTCTCTTGTTTTATTTTTACTTGGATGAACACCAAGTCTTCCAGATGGCATTCAGTCCCTTTAACATTAAACCGGATGTATTAAGCCAGGATAATGTGTAAGCATTTTCGAGAAAACCCCTCAAAATGTATCGTCAACAGGTGTCCAGCTCTACGTCGTCATCCGACTGTAAATGTCTACTTTACAAGTCCCAAATAAACGGTTGTCATCCGTGTAATGCACTGACTGAATATATGATTAACACCTAACCTAATTATAGTTCCTTCAGTGACCTAACATGTGCAATAGCATCAACATATCCCTCGCTTCTGTAATTGGTCAACCTAATTGAAATAGCAAGTATGAGGAGCTAGCGACTCCCTCTACGTTGTATCACTAAAACGGTTGCTGCCTTGTAAGATGATTATACATTGTTTAAGAGTTTTGAATACATTGTATTTGCATTTAGCACGCATTTGTGTACAATATTATGTGTTTTTTCATAAAGAATCAGTTTTGGTAAAAATTAAATCAAGTCCTTTTAATTTAATTTCAAAGTCCTCCCTAAAACAAACTACTTGGATTGAACTCACGACCTACAGTGGATTGAACCCACGGCCTCCAGCATGCGAGGGGACCGCTCCATCACTAAGCCGTCGACAACCCGTCCTCGACAGGGTAGGCTCTGGTTGTGGGACTGCCCGGTTTCCGTCTCCATCCGTAAGCCGTCGACATGATTATTACAACAACCCGTCCTCGATAGGGTAGGCTCTGGTTTGTGGGACCGCCCGGTTTAGGTCGCCATTCGAATGTCAAGGCTGCATGACGGATGAGAGCAAAGTTTCTGGCTTCACACTATGCATCCTTATTAAAGAATATTTTAAGGTCACATACAAAGCTTAAACATAAGCACATTATACTGTATGCCCGGATTTCTCATATTAAAAATGTTAAATGGACACATGGCAATCATGATTTATTTAAAATTAACGGCGTCCAGTTAGTTATTCTACATAACCTGCATATTTGCAATTATTAATATTAATTATTAGCATATCTCAAGGCAATTTGTTTCTACATATTACTAACTATTGATTATATTGCACCAATAGTACATTTAAAACTTGGTAGAATAACGAAGGCAACTGAAATCTCGATTTTGAATTTAGTTATATGCATGCAGTTTTAAGGTCAAAATAATACATGCTTAATACATCGGGGTGCTAATATTAATTCTATAAAACTCAAGATGGATGTGTGTCCCTGTAAAGAAGCGGTCCAGGCCCAGGAAGGCCGAATTACCCGGACTTCTCATATTAAAGCAAACATTAGGCAAGAGACCACAGAGGGCCTGTTTACCCGGACTTCTCATATTAAAGCAACCGTTAGACAAGAGGCCACGGAGGGCCTGTTTGTCCCAATTTCTCATATTAAAGCAAACGTTAGAAAAGAGGCCACAGAGGGCCTGTTTGTCCCATTTTTTCATACTAAAGCAAACGTTAGACGAGAGGCCACAGAGGGCCTGTTTATCCAAATTTCTCATATTACAGCAAACGTTAGACAAGAGGCCACAGAGGGCCTGTTTGTTCCAATTTCTCATATTAAAGCAAACGTTAGAAAAGAGGCCACAGAGGGCCTGTTTGTCCCAATATTTCATATTAAGGCAAACGTTGAACAAGAGACCCAGAAAGTTCTGTATCTCTCTACTGGCTACATCATTATCGCTCTACTGGCTGAATGAAAATAAACTGGAAGCATGAAGTGTTCAACTTTTATTTATTTATTCATAAAAATGTCATATATACACATTGCTACAAACTATTACTTGTACAAAACAATTTTAAAAAATCATTCTACAAATAAACAAACTTCATTATTTTCAAAATACGGCACCCATACACTAAAAGACGCTTAGAAGTACCCTAGTTATATTTTAAGTAATATCTTTTAAAATTGATGGAATGTGCCATTTTGACAAAAAAATCGTATTAAAATTCAACAGATTCATAAGTAAAATAACAGTCCACTTGATAATCGGATTACACACAGTAAATAAAAACGTGTTTAAAATTCAGTACTTAATGATAAACAAAATATGTTTTATTTGCATTTAAAATTGGGGTACTTATAAGAGTATCTAGTGTGCTATAGTTGGCGACTTTTCAAGAGAGAAAGTGTCGATTCTTACGGATGGCGGGAGGTATATAGTACTGGTTCTATCCAGGAAAAATGTGGTGGTATGTCTCTACCACAAAAAACCGACAGTCATATATGGCCTAAAATGAACTAAACATTATCTAAACAATATTGTCAAACAAACGAAATAAAAAAGTATAAGTTTATAATATAATAAGCAAAATTAAAACATAAATGGGTTGGTGCACAATTGGTATTGAACCGAACCGTCTACTTACATGGGCTTAAGATATATTCTATATTAAGACACATTCTATACTGATCATTCAAATGCTTAACCCATGTGCCATATTTTATCCAGCACTTAAAGGGACACATGACATTCATGATTTGTGTGTTTTGAAAATATATATTCCACCGAAATTATTACGACATTAAATATTTTAAATAGTAAGCCATAGCTCATCTGGCCCGTTTAGCTCAGTTGATAGTGAACTCGACTATTGACCAACGAGTGTAATATTAGTGTGGGTTCAATTCCATGAATTGGTAACTTTTTTTGAACCGCTATTAAATTCCGTCAAACAATCTTTTTCAAACAATATTTTTTTTGTGTGTTTTATAAGCTAAATGTTACGGACATTGTCTCCTTCAATGCCGAGCGTAGACTGCTCCACAGCATTTTACTGAAGCGCGACATGCGCAATGAATCAGTATATACCGAGCAATTTTGTAGGCTGAAATCTGATTGGCTAATCGTAAGGTCTATCTGACTTGACCTCCAATGCAGTGTTTTCAGATCCTTAGTAGCGGAGAGTATCGTAGCGTGATAAAGGGTCTGATTTTAATGAGATTGATCCAATTCAAGATTAACCTTTTACTGAATACTAATCTTCCGAAATAAACTGTTGAGCTGCTCCCAGAGTCTGTTTTTATACTGCCAACTATTGTTCCAAAAGCTTCCCCCACTAAAACAGTCCAATGAGAACACTCCAAATCATCATCAATTAATTTGCATAACTTATTTGCATCAATGGTAAACATGTTTACATCTTTTCTAATTTTAGCTGTTCTTCCAGGCCAAATCAATAATAAACTTGCAATGCAACATGTAAACATTGAGATAAAGGTAGCAATAGGTGTAAGTTTGGAGAGATTATTGGATATAGAGGATATGTGTAAGTTTGGAGTAAATATCGGATATAGAGGATGTGTGTAAATTTGGAGTGAATATCGGATATAGAGGATGTGTGTAAGTTTTGAGTGAATATCGGATATAGAGGATGTGTGTAAGTTTGAAGTGAATATCGGATATAGAGGATATGTGTAAGTTTGGAGTGAATATCGGATATAGAGGATAAGTGTAAGCTTGTAGTAAATATCTGATATAGAGGATGTGTGTAAGTTTGGAGTGAATATCGGATATAAAGGATGTGTGTAAGTTTGGAGTGAATATCGGATATAGAGTATATGTGTAAGTTTGGGGTGAATATCGGATATAGAGGATATGTGTAAGTTTGGAGTGAATATCGTATATAGAGGATGTGTGTATGTTTGGGGTGAATATCGGATATAGAGGATGTGTGTCAGTTTGGAGTGAATATCGGATATAGAGGATATGTGTCAGTTTGGAGTCAATATCGGATATAGAGGAGATGTGTAAGTTTGGAGTGAATGTCGGATATAGAGCATATGTGTAGGTTTGTAGTCAATATCGGATATAGAGGATATGTGTAAGTTTGGAGTGAATATCGGATATAGAGGATGTACGTTTGGAGTCAATATCGGATATAGAGCATATGTGTAAGTTTGGAGTGAATGTCGGATATAGAAAATATGTGTAAGTTTGGAGTCAATATCGGATATAGAACATATGTGTAAGTTTGGAGTGAATATCGGATATAGAGGATGTACGTTTGGAGTCAATAACGGATATAGAGGATATGTGTAAGTTTGGTGTGAATGTCGGATATAGAAAATATGTTTAAGTTTGGAGTGAATATCGGATATAGAACATATGTGTAAGTTTGAAGTGAATATCGGATATAGAGGATGTGTGTACGTTTGAAATGAATATCGGATGTAGAGGATATGTGTAAGTTTGGAGTGAATATCAGATACAGTGGTAGTGTGTAAGTTTGGAGTGAATATCGGATATAGAGTATATGTGTAAGTTTGGAGTGAATATCGGATACAGAGGATAAGTGTAAATTTGGAGTGAATATCCGATATAGAGGATAAGTGTACGTTTGGTGTGAATATCGGATATAGGGGATATTCGTAAGTTTGGAATGAATATATGATATAGAGGATATGTGTACGTTTTAAAAGAATATCGGATACAGAGGATATGTGTAAATTTGGAGTTAATATCGGATACAGAGTATATGGGTGTGTTTGGAGTGAATATCCGATATAGGAGTTATGTGTAATTTTGAAATTAATATCAGATGCAGAGGAAATGGGTTCGGTCGTATAAATATTTCAGGAAGTTTGTTTGAGTAATCTCAATCCGAGATGAAAGTATTTAATGAAATACCAAAACATACTCTCTATATTTCTTTATTTTAGCACACTTCTATACTGCAGCAAACATATTGTATATTATTATGTATTTTCATGAGGAATAGTTAGCAAATGTAAAGTCCAATGTTCAATACAGTATATACATTATACTATTACTTTATATATGTATTTATACAAATACATGTAACCTTAGACCGTGCATCAAATACGTCATATAAAAATTACATACATTTTATTGGCGTAATTTTCACATCCTAAACAGAATGCCACTTCATTTCAGCAGGAATGTGTACACACTTCACATGTATATACACGACAATGTAACAACATGAACATGTAACTACACGAACATGTAACTAAACAACATGTAAATACACGAAAATGTAAATACACGATCATGTAAATAATACAGAGCATGTAAACACGGGGACATGTAAATACACAAACATGTAGCTACAAGAACATATAAATACACAAACATGTAGATAACAGAGAGCCTGTAAAGTCACGGACATGTAAATACACGAAAATGTCAATACACGAACTTGTAACTAGACAAAGTTGTAAATACAAAACATGTAAATACACGAACATGTAAATACACGATCATGTAAATAATACGGAGCATGTAAACACGGGGACATGTAAATAGACAAACATGTAGCTAAACGAACATGTCAATACTGAACTTGTAACTAGACAAACATGTTAATACACAACATGTAAATATACGAACATGTAAATACAGGATCATATAAATAATACAGAGCATGTAAACACGGGGACATGTAAATACACAAATATGTAGCTACACGAACATGTAAATACACGAACATGTAAATACACAAACATTGTAACTACACGAACATGTAACTACACGAATATATAACTACACGAACATATACATGTAACTACAAGAACATGTAACTACATGAACTTGTAACTATACAAACATGTAAATACACGAACATGTAACTGCACGAAAATGTAAATACACGGAAATATAACTACACGAAAATATAAATACAAGAACATGTAACTAAACGAAAGAAATATAAAAAGATCGGACAGGGAAAGTAGCATTCAAGGAGGACAGTCAACATGGAACTACACGAACTTGTAAATACTCGCAAATATAAATACGCGAACACGTAACTAAACGAACATGGAACTACACGAACATGTAAATACTCGAAAATGTAAATACTCAAACATTTCAATACAAGAACATTTCAATACAAGAACATTTCAATACACGAACATGTAAATGAACGAACTTGTAACTACACTATCTACAAAAACATGTCACTACACGAACGTGTACATACAGCAACATGTAACTACACGAACATGTCAATACACGAACAGGTAACTACATGAAAATGTAACTACACGAGCATGTCAGTACACAATCATGTAAATACACGAACATGTAAATACTCGAACATGTCAATACACGAACATGTCAATACACGAACATGTAACTACACGCAGATGTAAATACACTAGCATGTAAATACACAAAAATCTAAATAAACAACATGTAACTACACAAACATGTCAATACAAGAACATGTCAATACAAGAACAAGTAACTACACGAACATTGTAACTATACGTACATTGTAAATACACGAACATGTAACTACACGAACATGTCTCTATACGAACATGTAAATACACTGACATGTAAATACACGAACATGTTACTACACGAGCATGTCAATATACAAACATGTAAACTACAAAAACATGTAAATACACGAAATTGTCAATACACGAACATGTAAGTACACGAACATGTCAATACCCAACTTGTAAATAAACGAACATGTAACTACACTAACATTTCGAACTTGTAAATACACGAACATGTTACTACACGAACATGTAACTATACGAACCTGTCAATACACGAACATGTAACTACATGATCATGTAACTACAGGATCATGTAACTACAGGATCTTAAAACTACAGGATCATGTAACTACATAAGCATGTCAATACACGAACATGTGAATACACGAACATGTAACTACACAAATATGTAACTAAACGAACATGTAAATACACGAACATGTAACTACAAGAACATGTAAATACACGAAAATTTAAATACACGCAAATGTAGATACACGAACATGTAACGATTCGAAAATGTCAATATACGAATATTTAGATACACGAACATGTTAATACACGAACATGTCAATACACGAACTTATAAATACACGGCAATACACGAACAAGTAAGTATACGAACAGGTAAATAGACGAACGAACATATCAATACACGAACATGTAACTACACGCAGATGTAAATACACTAACAGGTAAATAAACAAAAATCCAAATAATCAACATTTAACTACAAGAGCATGTCAATACAAGAACATTTCAATACATGAACATGTCAATACACGAACATGTCAGTACACGAACTTATAAATTCACGAACATATAAATACACGAACATGTAAATACACGGACATATAACTACACGAATATGTAACTACATTAACATGTATATATATGTATTATAGGCGTTCTGTTGTAATTTTCGTCTCACTCCGTTTCGCCTCAAATTACAACAGAAAACGCCTAAAATACATATATATAATAAATCACCATAAAATGGTGATTTACTTGATTTATTAAAACTTTTTTAAAATAGGGGTAGTGAAGAACACAAGTTTAAATTATTTTATAAGTTATCAAAATATAATTTAAACCTTAATACGTCTAAATCTGAGACACTCAGCGTTATACGACTTTAACCTCCAATAATCGTTCATTTTTTCTAATTGAAGCTGCACCGCAACCAACACACACTTGATATTTTGCAGAAGTGCCTTTTTTACATATTACACACGGTAATGCATGACTTGTTTTTAATCTATATTTATGCAAACTGCAATAATTAGAATCTTTTGTTGGCTTATTTTCACATGGATTATGTAATCCAATTTTAAGAAATTTGCAAACATTGATTTTCATTGTCTATTTTGTATATAATTATTTTTATATTTAATTTTTTTTTTTAAATATATAACAAATAAAGGAATGGAAAAAAACGAAGAGACTATAAGAAATTTAATACGCCTGTTTGATCCAGGTGTAATAGAGAAGCAAACACTATCTAACGGTATAAATGCATTAAAACCTCTTAAAGAAGTTCCAAAGGAAACTTCAAAAGAGGTTAAATCTCAAACATTAGAAAATTTACTCAAGAGACGATGTGCTAAGAAACAACGTAAACGAGAAAAGCAGAAATATGATAAATTACAAGATGAGCAAAATCAGAAATATGCTAAATCACGAGACAATGTTATAAATGAATTGAAAGAGATTAATGATAGAAAATCCAAAGAAGAATTAAAACTGGTTGACAAACCAATGTGTGGCTACTTTAAAGCATACGAGATATCTGCCGAGAAATACAAAGACCCTCAAAAACTATTCCGTGATAAGAAATCCATTATCACAAAACAAATAAGCAAAGAGCTGACACAGATGAATGGATTAAAGTTTCAATTAGGTCTCCCTGTAAATTTATTTAAAGATGATGGTGATACCAAAAAATACACCACAGCAGTATTACACTGCGAACAAAATGCAATTTTAACCTCTGAACAAATATATGAGTTGTACGACAAATCATCTGCAAATATACAAGAGAGTCTTGAAAGATTTACAAACACAACATCTGGATTGGAGATTGATTACTGTGTTACGTTTTACTTAAATTTTGCAAAGTATGAACCATTAAAAGGTTCTTCATATATTCCTTTGTCTAAAGCAGTATCTGATAAAAAAGCAATAATTAATGTTAATAATGAAGATAATAAGTGCTTGGAAGTGGCATTGGTTTCTGCTTTGTGGCCTAATAAAAATAATCCAACTAGGATATCTAGTTATAACAAACACATGGGTAAGTTGAATATGGATGGCATTGATTTTCCCACTCCAATTTCACAAATTTCAAAAGTAGAAAAACAAAACAACCTTGCTATTAATGTTTACGGATGCACAGGAAAAAGGTTATCTGTATTTCCATATAGAATATCAGAGCAACCGCAAGAAATGGAAAATTAACTTGCTTTTAATTTCTGAAGAAGTTGAGGTTGATTTAGAAAATGAAGATGAAGATGATCCAAATAATGAAGAAGGAATTATAGATGACAATTATAACCCTGATGATTATTCCAACGAACCAAAAACAATAACAACAAAATATCACTATTGCTGGATTAAAAATCTAAATAGATTACTTTATGATCAAAACAAATATCACGGTAAAACTTATTTCTGCGATCGTTGTCTTTACGGCTTTTCAAGAGAAGATCTACTTACCAAACACAGAGAAGACTGTGAGGGTATCAATAAAAATTCTTGCAGAATAGAAAAGCCAAAAGAAGGTAAAAATACTGTAAAATTTAAAAATCATCAAAATCAGATGCCTGTGCCTTATGCAATATATGCTGATTTTGAAAGTATAATCAAACCGCAATCAATCAAATATGGAAAGAAATCTGAAATCACAAAATTACACGAAGCTTGTGGTTTTGGATAACAGGTTGTCAGATATGATGGCAAAGCTGAAGAACCTGTTATTTACAGAGGTGAAGATGTTGTTGAAAAGTTTTTAAATCACTTAGAATGTAAGAAGAGCGACATTAATAAAATATTTGCTCACCCAAAACCATTAATCATGACACAACAAAATGAGGAAGATTATGAAAAAGCAACACACTGCTGGATATGCGAGAATGAAATAGGTCGGAAATGTGGCAAAAACGGTAAAGTAAGAGACCACTGTCATTTTACAGGAGAATACAGAGGTGCAGCACATAAAAACTGCAACCTAAAACTAAAACTAAAACCAAATAAAACAATCATTCCTGTTGTATTTCACAACCTCAAAGGATATGATAGTCATCTCATCATGCAAAAAATACTTAAAATGACAGGTAATATTACATGCATTCCAAACAACGCTGAAACGTATATTTCATTTAGTGCCGGACAACTTAGATTTTTAGATAGCTTTTAGTTTATGGCTTCGTCTTTGGAAAAATTGGTTGATGCAAGAGGCACATCTGATTTTGAAATTACCAAAAATCAGTTTAGACAAACAAATTTACCTATGCGGAAAGGTATTTACCCGCATGAATATATGGTCAGTGTGGAAAGATTTAAGGAAACGAAATTACCACCTATAGAAAAGTTTTACAGTTCAAGTAAAAAGGTCAAAGACAAAGATTATGAAGATTATGAATATGCTCAAAAACTATGGAAAGAGTTTAACTGTAAAACTTTTGAAGACTATCATAATTTATATCTAAAACCTGAACTTTTACGAAAAGGTGTTTATCCATACGAATATATGGACAGTATGGAAAAATTCAAGGAAACGCAATTACCGCCTATAGAAAAGTTTTACAGTAGTCTCTCAGATGAAAGTATAAGTCCCGAAGATTACGAATACGCTCAAAAAATATGGAAAGAGTTTAACTGTAAAACTCTTGGAGACTATCATGATTTATATCTAAAAACTGATGTAACTCTGTTAGCAGATGTGTTTCAAACTTTTAGAAAAACATGTATGAGTGCATACAAACTTGATGCTTTACATTACTACACAGCACCTGGATTATCTTGGGATGCTTTACTCAAACATTCAAAAATAGAATTAGAACTTTTGACAGACATTAACATGCACTTATTTATAGAAAAAGGTATGCGTGGTGGAATTAGTATGGTATCAAAACGATATGCCAAAGCAAACAATCCACATGTAGCTGATTATAACCCTAACGAGGAAAACAACTTTTTAATGTATTTTGATGCAAATAATCTTTATGGATGGGCAATGAGTCAGCCACTTCCATGTTCTGGCTTTGTTTGGAAAACCAAAAACAAGAGTGGAACATTTTCTAAACCAAAACCTGGCAAAGGACAAATACTTGAAGTTGATTTGGAATATCCTAAAGAACTTCATGAATCTCATAATGACTATCCGCTTGCACCGGAAAGATTAGCAGTGAAAAAAGAATGGTTGTCTAAATACCAAACAGATTCGTTAGAAAATAATAGCATGATAAATACAGAACAACTAGTTCCCAATCTTAGGGACAACGAAACATATGTGATACATTACAAAAACCTGGAACTATATTTATCTTTAGGCATGAAACTAAAAAAAGTACACAGAGTATTAGAATTTAATGAAAAACCATGGATGGAATCATACATAAACCTAAACACAAAACTTAGAGGAAAGGCTAAATCAAAATTTGAAACAGATTTTTACAAACTTATGAACAACTCTGTGTTTTGTAAGACAATGGAAAATCTACGCAAGCGGACTGATATAAAACTAGTCAGAACTGACGGCTCTGAAAATGAAAAGATAAGAAAAATAATAGCCAAACCCAACTTTAACAGGCGTATAAAATTTTCAGATGAATTGTCAGCAATACATGTGAACAAAACAAAATTAACATTAAACAAACCAATCTATGTTGGGATGTCAGTATTGGATTTATCAAAGTACCATATGTATGATTGGTACTATAATACTCTAAAGAAAAAATATGGGGATAAATGTACTTTATTATACACCGACACTGACAGCTTGCTAATAGATATCAAAACAGAAGATATACACAAAGACATGGCTGAAATGAAAATATAATTTTTAATCTTGTGAATATCTACACTCCACATTGGATCAGTTGCTCTGCGTCTTCCACCTTCTTGTTCCCCGGGTTGATATAAATATCTTACACTTGCATTCATACAGATAGGATCATCTTTTAATGTTTTTGTTTCAACAGGAGGAGGCTTTTTTGTTTCCACATTTATTGCTTTAACAATTTTACAGCCATGATTCTCATACAGAATTGCTACAAGCAATGCTACAATCAATGCTACAAGCAAAATAAGTCCCATATAGCCCTTAAAATACACACAGACGATGTTAAACAATTACAAAACATGTCAAAATATATACAGACTATACTCAAACGATACCCAGACGATGTCAAATTATATACAGACGATGCTAAACAATCTTCAACTACACACAGAAGATTCCAAACAGTCATCAACTGCATACAAAAGATTTCAAACAGTTTTTAACTGCATACAGACGATACTAAAATTGGTTGTGTTCTAATATTATTTTAAAATAATATTAAAATATATCATAATATAAAAACATGGAAAACAAAAGAGGATACTTGACACAAGAACAAATAGAAGAACTTCATGGACTACGTGGACAAATATCTGCGAACCAAGCGATGAAAAGATATAGAATTGGAAATTACAAACTAAGGAAGATATGGAACCCTCGTATTACAAGGGAGGACATTACAAGAGAGGAAGAGAATGAAAAACCATATACGGCAGACGAACTTATACCACATGACAACACAGAACGTGACAAAATATTAAAAGAAATAGCTACACCAGAAGATGTGGTGTATAATCTGGAAACCATAGCAGAAGAAAGTCGCAAACAGACGCAACTTCTCTCCCGTCTGTTGGAAAAACAAGAAGAAGAAACAGATGACATAGATTTGTTGCTGGAACAGCAGGAAAATGATGTTTTGGAAGACGAACAAGAAGAAGAAAAGAAACAAACATATTCCATGCAAGAGATAGGGAAAACGGTAAATGGTTTTAAAAAATTTGCATTCATATATATGGGTATAATGACAGCTATATCAGTTTTGGGGATAACATGGAAAAATGTAAAGACACCTAAACTACAGGCAACAGCTCCAGTAGAGACGCCTAGACCAAGTTTGTTTAATAAAGAACCAGACCCGTTTGATTCATTTTAAGGAGCTGTGTGCAACAGATTTTTGACGTAATTCATTGGGAATTATAAAATAAGCTATTATAAACTTGAACTGCAAAAGGAGCATCATGCAGAGCAGACTTTTGATGATGTGGACCAAGCTATGAAGCAGTATTATTACATAACTGGTAAACATTTACTTTTGGAACCGGAGCCCAAGTTGAGTGATTTGTATACACCATCTCCGAATCAACAGAATAGAGAAATTACGTTTATTGTGGTGGGCATGGCTGCAACTGGATTTGTGGCGTATAAATTGAGTTCATAAACAAAATTAAGAAACTATAATTACTTTGGATGATTTAGATAAATATTATAGTTTAAAACAGGACACCAAACAAAAAAAGGCTGAAATAAGTGAAGTTCAAAAAAAGGAACTAGTAGAGCAGGGAAAAAAGGAAGCAATGGCAACCTTACAAAAAAGTCTAAAAAGTGTGTGATAAATTGTTTTAGTAGTGTGTTTGAGTATGATCCACCACCTTTGTATTCAAGGTCAGAAAATTGTTAATTGAATGTAATTTTGATAACTATTAAACAATTTAAACTTGCAATCTTCACTACCCCTATTTTAAAAAAGTTTTAATAAATCAAGTAAATCACCATTTCATGGTGATTTATTATATATGTATTATAGGGCGTTTCTGTTGTAATTTGAGGCGAAACAGAGTCAGACGAAAATTACAACAGAACGCCTATAATACATATATATCATGTAACTACACGTACATGTAAATACACGAACATGTAAAAACACAATATGTAAATACACAAACATGTAAATACGCAACATGTAACTTCACGAACATGTAAATACTGATTTATTGTAGGATATAATCTCGGAAAAATAATTTTGTCTTGTTCAGGGTGATGTTTTTTGCGGAAGATAACCGATATACAGATACTTCATCAATATTTGTATCCTGCAGATCAACAAGACACATATGTTGTTTACTGACAAGCGAGTCCACAACCTGTGCCCAGTCAGTGGCAGTCATATTAACTTCAAATAAGTATATGTCCTCTATATGTGTGAGTCTCGGTACTAACGAGACAAATAACTGTGCCTCATCATTATCAATACCCCGCACAGTGATACCGTTCAGTTGAGAACACTGAGGTAACTTCTGGTATAACTCTAATACTGACCCGTATATTCTGCTTAATGTAATCTCCTGTATGCTATCGACAGGAATATGAACAACATGTATAGTCATATCATACAGTGATAATGATAGCAGATTGTGACTGTTGGATAAATCAATATATGTTATAGTCATCTCTCTCAGTGATATATATTGCAGATTGTGATATTGGGATAAATGTAAATCTATCCCATTATTTACCATTGTTTGGTCGCTATATCGTATCTTACCTAGTGTAAGATCAGTTATATCAGACGCCTGTAAGTATGACTGGAGGTCATCAAACGATTTGTATGGCATCGACACATCGAATAATCCCAGACTTGTAACGTTATGTAGAGTGTGTAGCATTTCAGGTAAAACGCCACATTTCTCAATACATACGCTATAAAAACAAAGACAACGCAAAGTGTTTGATAAATTAGTCAAATGTATGAGACTGTCGTTTGTTAACCACTTATTCCTAATGGTAATTTTTTGTATTTTTTCCATACGAATTAATAATGAGTAAAATGTGCGATGGGTATCAGCATTAATATCTTCATCAAATCTTAATTCTATGTCTATGGATTTAATATTGGAAAGATTCAAGCTCATAATATCTATCGATACATCCATATTAGAGCTTGAGATCACAACGTCTGATACTTGAAACCCATCACGATTTGCTTTTTTGCTCAGTATACATTCCTTAAAGCAATCACATTGGATGGCATATACAGGTTTGATGATGTAATAAAAGGCAACATCTTTAATTCTCGGATACAGTCTATACTGTAGTATGTTTGTATCACCATTCATTACATGGACAACGTGTTGCGACAATCTGCATCCTAGTTTGGAGTCTAGACCGGTCACAAACACTATTATGTTTGACATTTTACGAAGTGTTAAGATGTCTTTACAAAGAGTGCTAAATATGTCAAACGGCTTGTCGGCTGCGAACACTAACCAGAGGGCAGCTAGGAATTCTTGCATTGTTTTATGAAAGAAACTTACACTGACGTATTTTGTATTATGTTTGCCTGGCACCTTAGATTGACAAATAAGTCCAGTCTTCAGACTGACTTCCAATTGCTCATTGCCAATTTTCTTTTCAAGCTCATCTTTTGGAAACACTAAGTTCATGTTTGTTGGTGCCAAAGAGTCAAACGCTAATTCACCCAATGAAAGTAATAAAGCAGTGTGCTCCGACAGTGTACCATTGGTTTGGAATACATCTAAACGGTTATCAGTTTTCAGTCCACTCAAAATATGTTTAGAAAGTCTTCCTTCACTTTCAGCTTTTTTTATGAGACATTCGGTTAGTCGAACGTACACACCTGTCAATGAATCGTCCAACGTACCACTATCATGCCATAACGTTACCAACCATGTGGTAATAAGAGGTATTTCAAGCAAATGCTTCAGTATTCCCTTACCGGACTTTTCTAAAAAATCCTTTATTGTCTGTGGAAATGCTTTTGAATCTTTTGGGACACGACAATAATTAATTAAAACCATTCTTACGAGAGATTCAACCTCTTTCTCCCCTATACCTTTAATATTCACTAATTTACTAGAATGACTTATTTTCGTTCTCAGAGCCTCTAATTTCCAAGGTCGTGAGGTCACGAATGTGGGACAGCCATATAAGTCATCTCTATTTGGAAGCCCTGGTTCCCTAAGTTTATGGCAAATTTCTTGAGATGGAGACCACTCGTCTAGGCCATCCAAAATAACGAGACATTTGTTTGGGCTTGTCTCCAAGACATGCATAATCGACTCTTTATATTTGGGATGCTCAAACAACAATTGATTGCAAATCATGTCAACAATAGCTGTATCAGAATTGTCTACACTTCGCAATGATATAAAGAAAACATATTCAAAATCTAACATATCTTTTTCCCCATCGGAGAGGGTGTCATCTTGAGAACTTTGTTTCTTTTTACCATTCCTCCAGTCGTCCAACATTCGTAAGCAGTACGTACTCTTTCCTCTTCCTGCTGAACCTACCATAAACGTGTGCATGGCCAGTACGCCATCTTGGTAAAGTAACTCGCGGTATGATGTAATGCGTTTACAATCTGAGCTACCTGCTTCATGTCGAAGCTTAGACATATCTTCCTCCACAATGACGGGTGTATATATCTGATGAATGGGGAGACCTTCATCTCGACATAGTGGTGACAGTGGTACAATATCTACATAGTCAGCGTACATATTCACTAAGCATTGTCGGAGAGACGCGGTATCTGTGAATTCAATAAAACTGTTAGACAATGTACTAGTAGAAAGTACTTTCTAGATCAAGTATTGAACAATAGTGTTTTTTTTAATAAATTATAAGTGTTTACCCGACATTTTCCACCAATCAGTTGCCTCAGATTTTTAAATACTTGCATCAATTATTCATAAAGAATTTACTACCAGAGCTCTTCATAATAAGCAGCGTGGCATATATAGAGACTATCGATAAACCTGTGGTGAACACTAAGTTGGATACAGTTGATGAACAGAAATCGTCCCCATTAAGAAACCGTGATAGGTCGCTACGCTCCCTACCTTTCGGTTTCTTAATGGAGAATATTTTTATTCATAGCCTCTATCCGATATTTATATAGCTCTAATATACAAGTTTAATAGCAATATCTCGATTTAGTGTAAACAGCCCACTACGGCACTGCGTGTACACAGCTCGGTGCGACATAAGGTGTACACAGCAGCTCACTGCGACACTGCGTGTTACAAGCTCACTGCGACATTTCATGTACACAGCTCACTGCGACATTACGTGTACACAGCTCATTGCGACATTGCGTGTATCCAGCTCATTGGGACATTGTCTGTAACCAGCTCGCTGCAACATTACTTGTACACAGCTCACTGCTACATTGCGTGTACACAGCCCATTGCGACATTGCGTGTACACAGCTCACTGCGACAATGCGCGTACACTGCTCATTGCGACGCTGCGTGTAACCAGTTACTTTTATGTATGGTTGTTATTTTAACACAACAAACAAACGATTACACATTTTGATTTGATACTGTTATATATTTTGAATTATCATTAAATGAACAATTCGTTTATATCATTGAAGATATTCAGTTTCAAACTCGTGCTATATCTTTAAATCAATTGAAATGTTTCAAGAAGAATTATCTATACGTTTTCACATTTGCGGATGATATTTCACTATTACTGCATAAGACGTTTCAGTGGAGATATGTCATTTGAAACCTTCCTCATTTCTGTCTATTTTCAACAGCATTCGTCAGCAAAGACAAAATGGAAACGGCATCATAGAAGTGACCAAAGAGACGTTGTACTAAGTGTTATTTAAATAATGAAAACGTGTTAAAAAAAGATGTCGCGGTCGTTTTACATTTCACTATAAAAAGTAAAACAATCATATCGTTATGGCAAAAAAATGACTTTTTAAAGAGAACCCCAACGATCCTCCATGTGATATTTCTTTACAAGTCAATAAACGGTTAAGTAGAGATGTCTTATCATTTATTTTCAGTTACGGTAGTTTTAACAACCGCGGCCATCGTGAATAAAGACAAAATCAATCTCAAGGAGCACCATTTATGGCACATTGTGGTACAGCTTCAGTAAAATGAATGAAAGCGTTTTCAGAACATGTCATTTATAACTCTATGTAGAAATCGCATCGCGATGGATGAAGGACATATTAAATATGTGATGTCGATGAGGTCACCATAGGGATATTTACTCCTCTGTGAATAAGCAGTTTCGGAGATTTGTTTGCAGTGTCCTTAATGTTTGTATTTCATTATCAATAACAGCCGTCTTGGATGAACAACCACAACAAAAGCACCATACGTGTATAACGGGGTAGATGTGTGCTACGATATTTAGAAACAGATTTGCGTAGTTCCTATCTCAGACTGACGAAGGTAAATTATGACGTGTCGTGTGGAAACAAAATTGTAGAAATAAGAATGCTTGCGGAAGTACAAATGGACGGCCGTACATACGGACAACCTTCCATAACACTTCATGTTTTGTATACATACACATCGAGAGTTTCGTTGATTTTAAATGAAAACAGTTTCGTACCTTCTTCAGATATATGCTTTGAATCAGCAAGTGGTTGTTTAGATTCCAGTGCATCTACTCTTTGTTTCGTTTCCGTATTTTCTAACTCAATAGTTGCAACTCTAATCTGTGCCTTTTCATGGTCTGATGTTAACGCCGATAGTCTGTCACTTATGTCTGCCATGGCTGCTTTCAGTTTATTTTGCTCTTCAGATATAAGTTTTTGAATTGATTCATTTTTCTGTCTGATATGCTCTATGTCTGTTTTAATATGTTGTGTACTTTCACGTGTAGTGTCTAAAATAGTGTTGACCTTTCGCAGGGTGAAATCAACCTGCAAACACAGAAAGAAAAAGTCGTGTTTCGTTCTTTAAGCTCACAACAAAAAGAAGAGATACCAGGGGCGGATACAGGATTTGAGATTAGGAGGGGCGCAATGTTTATAAAACAAATAATAACCAAACAAACGCACACACGTACGCACGCACGCACGCACACACACACAAACACGTTTTTTTTTTAGTTTAGAAGTGGGTGCAACTGTAATAAAAATAAACAGAGAGCTAAAAACTGCTGGCAACAAAAAACAAGAGTCCCAAGTGGGCTTGTAGACGCTCTACTGGTATGATGTCATTCAAAAACATAAACATGATAAAGGCCAACCAAAGAAACATGTTTCCTATATATAACTCTATGTAAAGTTTGGGTAATCGTGGCGGCCACTTTAATTATTTGACGACAATGAAAAACACACACTTTTTGGAGGTCAACAACAGGAACATGTATATGATATTTCACAAGAATGGAATACGTGGTTTTAGAGGAGATGTCGTTTGAAATTTCCTCATATTTTAAATAATTTTAGCCATGGCGGACATCTTGGATGACTGGTAGCCGCGCAAAACACAAATCTGAGGTGGACTATCCTAAAGATCATTGTAATGAAGTTTCATCAAAATCCTTCAAGTGGTTTCAGAAAAAATGTTATTTTTAGCCTTTTCCTATATAACTCTATGTAAATTTTTGATTTATTTGACGATAACGAAAAACACAAACTTGATAGAGGCTAACCCAAGGAACATGTTTATGATATTTCACAAGAATGGAATAAGGTGTTTTGGAGATGTCGTTTAAAAATTCCTTAAATTTGACCTAGTTTTAGACATGGCGGCCATCTTGGATGACTGGCAGCCACGAAAAACACAAATCTGGGAGGGACTATCCCAAATATCATGGTGATTAAGTTACATTAAAATACTTCAAGCGGTTTCAGAAAAGATGAACATTTTCCTATATAACTTTGGAACCACCGTTTATAGACAAATTGTTGGTATCCCTATGCGTACGAACTGTGCACCACTTGTCGCAGATTTGTTCTTATTTTGCTATGAAAGGGATTTCATGTTGAGTCTTTCTCCAGATACCCAGGCAGATGTTATTGAAGCCTTTAATAACACCTCTCGGTATCTGGATGACATATTGAACATTGACAACCCTTTCTTTCCAACTATGGTTAATTATATTTATCCTAAAGAACTTCAGCTTAACAAAGCTAATATATCTGATAATAACGCTTCTTTTCTTGATTTAGATCTCTCGATTGAAAATGGTAAATTAATTAGCAAAATCTATGACAATAGAGATGATTTTAATTTTGGCATTGTTAATTATCGCCCACTTGGATGGGGATGTTCCCCGAGCAACTTCTTATGGGGTTTATGTGTCTCAACTTATTTGTTTTTCTAGAGCTTGTACTCGAGTTGAGGAATTTAATATTCGTAATCTTTGTATAACTAAAAAGTTACTCAATCAGGGTTACCGTTACCATAAACTTCGTAAAATCTTTGCAAAATTTTATTATCGTAACCCTGATCTTCTTTCCAAAAAAAGTAATTTAAGGACTCTTCTGCGACAAGGACTATCACAACCTAACTTCTATGGTGATGTGATTTATAAACTCTGTAAGATTCTTGGTCATGATCCCTTTCATACTATCTTTGTTAAACTTGTTAAAGGGTTTATCAAAAGAGGTTTTGACCCTATCATTTTGCAACGCACTGCATGCTTGGTGGTGGACCCATTTACTGTTCGCCACTATGCTGCAACTCTCCTCTTTGATTGTGCGATGACCGGACAAGCTGTGGACCCTAAGATGACGTCTACCTAAGCCAAAAGGACGATGACGTTTGATGTTTGTCTGCAGGCTTTTCTTGTAGTGCCTTCATTGGTTTATTCTCTTTTTGCCATGGCTACTGCCAAGTCACTGAGTACCTTCTTTGTGGCTTTCTAGGCTATTGTTTATTATATTTATATATACATGAGCATCTTTGTGTTTTACTTATATTGCCTGTTGATGCTGCCTTTTTTGTTAGAGAATAGTTCATGGCGGGGATTTCTTTATTTTGGTATTTGCAGAACAGTGCGGACCTACGATGCCATTGCGTTCGGACGCTGTAGTTTCCATAGGACCCTATATCTCATTTTTTTAAACACCCTGCGGCCTTTTTTGCCACTGACCGTTCCAAGCCGGTAGCCCTATTTTCAACCCTGCTTCTGTGTGTGTGTTTTGTTGACTGTCGTCTTTGAATGCTGCTTTTCCTGTTCGATTTTTATGCCCCCGAAAAAATGTCGGGGGCATATAGTAATCGCACCGTCCGTCTGTCTGTCCGGATATCGTCATTCCGCAGTTCCTGTCCAGACTGTACCTTCAAAACCCCAGCATGGATTTTTGATTAACTTGGCACAAGTGATCACCGTAACAAGACGATGTGTCGCGCGCAAAACCCAGGTCCGTACTTTAAAGGACAAGGTCACACTTGAAGTTCATAGGTCAAAAACAGGTACGCAATTTCGTGTCCGGACCGTAACGTCACAACCCCTGCAGGGAGTTTTAAATAACTTGGCACAAGTGATCACCATAACAAGACAATGTGTCGCGCGCAAAACCCAGGTCCGTACCTCAAAGGTCAAGGTCACACTTGCAGTTCATATGTCAAAAACAGGTACGCAATTTCGTGTCCGGACCGTAACTTCACAACCCCTACAGGGATTTTTAAATAACTTGGCACAAGTGATCACCATAGCAAGACGATGTGTCGCGCGCAAGAAACCCAGGTCTTCAAGGTCAAGGTCACACTTGGAGGTCAAAAGTTGAATTGTGTCCGGTCAATAACTCTGGCCTTCATTGACGGATTTTCAAATAACTTGGCACAAGTGCTCACCAAAACAAGACGATGTGTCTCGCATAAAATCCAGATCTGTGGCCCCAAGGTCAAGGTCACACTTAGAGGTCAAATGTCAAATCGTGTCCGGTCAGTAGCTTTTGCATGCCTGTACGGATTTTCAAATAACTTGGCACAAATGCTCACCACAACCAAACGACGTGTCGTGCACAAAATCCATATATCTATATTTAAAAAACGACATTTTCTCTACCATTTGAGCTATGTTCTCGATATAACTTAAAACGTTTTATCACATTCTTCCCTATAAATACGTTGTTTTTGAATATACGATACGACATAGACCTAGCTATTTATATTCATCAGGATTTCGTTGCCTAGCAATAAAGCTTTACTGCACGCATGAAATAAAGGGTTAAAAAATGTCATATCACGGAAATAACCGAATGTTCTTCATGATTCTTTCAGCGGAGTGATACGGAAATTACCGATTAGTTACGATTGTATACGATGTGTCACTCGTATCGTTTGTCGTCTGTTTGTCATCCTGTTTTCGCGCCAGATTATTGGCGATACATCTTATGTACGTTGAGCTGTCATCTTTGACCATAACTCTATGGAAATGACTTGACTAGTAATGCAAAGAAGACGAAATAAATTAGATGATAGATAGATAAACGTAAAATAAAGAAATAAATAAGGCATAATACACGGACCATAAAGATAGCTTAACAACTTTATAATAAACTCAATTATATAGAACAATCCGTGGATAAAATAACCACTTGTGACCATTCATTTTCTGAATTAGACAAATTCAAAGTCAATGGCATTCATTTTAAATCAGATTTCGGAAAAAAAGTCGTTTAGATCTACTCAAGTTTACGCGACAGACGTGCATGAACACATCAAAATGGGATTACATCTATTAATAACATTATTGTATTCTCCCTGGAAAAAAAGCGTAGTAAATTAGTTGAATTTTACAGTTCAACAAAGTCATTGCTGAAGTATATGACAAAGAGAATAAAAAATGTGTATTTTCATATCACACCCTATATCAGGCCTTCGACCCATATCAGCCCGAGAGCTTTATGGCGTCTCAGGCCTGATATAGGGTGTGATATGAAAATCCCCATTTATTATTTTCTATATATCATCAATTTATGGAGAAGTCAGACCTGCATATGTAAGCCAGATACGCATCAATAGCTATATACACCTCTATACTGGTTTACCTATTTATAAGACGAACATATATACATCAGGTTATATTTATCCTAAACGATTATATTAAAGAAATATAATAATAAACTGTCAACATATCTTATACTTGCATAATGTACTTATCTCATCCATCTGTTTCAGTTGTGCATCAAGTTGTTGATAAAGAGTGTAAATGTTAGTAAAGAACTATAATAATAAACTGTCAACATATCTTATACTTCCGTAATGTACTTACCTCAGCAATCTGTTTCAGCTTTCCATCAAGTTGTTTATCCATTGTTGTCATTCGTGTGGCCAGATCCGCTTTTACTTCGCTAATATGTTTGTTCGTTTTCAAGACTGATTGCCTTGTTTCTTCATCTACATCTGTTCTGTGGTCTTGTATCATTTGTTTCACGTGCTCTTCGTGCTCTGATTGTTTTACTTTAACAGCTTTTACAGCGTCACCGAGTACTTGTAGCTCATTCTCCAAAGAGATTGTGAAATCTGCTTTGCGGATCTGATAAAGATTGTTAAATACACAATAATTCCATAAATAAATATTTTTTGCGCTTAGACAAATATCACACAATTAATCCATTCTCCACTTCCCAACCCCTACCACCCTACACCTACACCAACTCTAAAAACACTTTGATATTGACCACAGAACATGGTGTAGCACCGCTAAATGTTAAAATTCCGCTAAATGTCAAAACTTCCTCTAAACGTTAAACTTCAGCTAATTTATCGAAAACGACTCTGCTTCTCGAATTTTCGGTCCCCTGACCTTCTTCAGGAAAACGAATTTATCTTGCCATAGCATGGACATAAATTCGTTTTCCTGAAGAAGGTCGGGGGACCGAAAATTCGAGAAGCAGAGTTTTTTTTCGATAAATTAATAATTGTTTTAATTGAAAATTTGCAATTTTTTCGGGTTTGATAATGATCCAAGAGTTATATTGAGTGTTAGCAAGAAAGTGTGCGTGGACGTTATTTAAGTAACCGCTGGTATATCCTAACCACATGTGTTACAATTCTTAATATTTTAATATCATAGTATTATTTTATGATATTAGTGACATTTGCCAGATTTTATGGTTCGCGAATTGTTTCTTTTAAACTCAAAACAAATTACAATGGAAGCTTCATAATTTATAATAGCAAATGTATTGAGTACTATTATCCCTCATTCTTACCTCTTCAATTTTCCTGACTGCTTCTTGGCAAGAAAATAGGTGAGTCAGATGTGTTTGATCTTGTAACACTTGTATTACGGTGTTCACATCTGCGATCATGGCAGTATCGTCGACCAACATGTCCTTAGTATGCATTGTTCTATTCCTTATATCTTGAATCTGTTTGAAAGAAGAAATAACATTTAAAAAACACACTGCATTATTAATTTAATTGATTATAGAAGAGTGTGTGTCGTACAAATGCCTTTGTTATAATTTAAATTACGCTATAATATATATGTTAAAAAATGGAAATTTGAAGACCTTATCTTAGTAGAAAGTGTGTCATAGAAATCGTTCACGTACCTAAGCCTTAAATTGATACGTATGAATGCAGTATGCGTAACTATATGTCTAAATGATCCGAATCCAAATAATATGCGTCATTCATTTGATTTGAGCAACCTTGCATGTGTTGTACGTCAACGTTTATGTTGATTGTTATTGTCCATAATACCTTTGTAAATATATTCCCAATGTAGTAGCATGGGACTAAACAAGTATGTCGCGTACATGGTGCGAACATGTGATTCTAGGGTGCACCAAACCTCACACTTACCCTACTGTCATCCCAATAAAACGTGACATTGTGAATAAAGAAATCCCCGCCATGAACCGGCTTAAGAGGTATTTTTCGATTTGTAAAGCCACAACAAATTGGGACCGATGTGGTGATAACTCATTTTAGTGGCCGTAACACACACTAAAAGAGCGTAGCAGAGGAAAGTAGCAGACTCAGTTTGTTTTATTGTGTCTGTTTTTGATATAAAATATGAATATAAAATGCAACACCGCCCAAGCACCTCCAGCACAAGCTTAAGAGGTTTGACACTCTTTACAAAATAGATGGTCCAGGCCTGGAATTCACCAACCATTCTTCGAACTATTCTTAGACTGGAGCTCAAATACTCAAATTTCTTTCACAAATATTCCCAAGACCATCGAAGATATGAAGTTGCTATCTGTTAGTATTTATCATATTTTTTCATAACAGCTATCCAGCTGGCTTGCGGAACGTCGGTGGTTCTACCCAGGTGCCCGCCCGTGCACGAAAATTGCCCGGAGGGGCACCTGGGGTCTTCCTCCACCAATGGAAGCTGGAAAGTCGCCATATGACCTTAGCTGTTGTTGCGACTATAAAATCCAATTAAATCAATCAATTATTCATAACAGCTTGTCATAAACGTTTATCCTTTAAACTTTTAGAATTATTTGTAATTGAAATTTTCATACTTGGGCTTAAGTCTAAGAATATTCTCAAGAATGGTTGGTGAATTCCAAGCCAGATATATCTCTAAAGGTCAAAGAGAACAACCATAATGCACACACAATTGAAAATATAATTTCTTATCTGTTTTCATTTAATAATCAGAGAACACTAGCATTTAAAACCAGCGTTCAATTTAACATTTAGAAGCCGCATACTCACATCCTGCAAAAGTGCAACATTGCTAACAAACTGATGTAAGTGTGTGCAGTTCTTCATAAGCGTGAGGATCGCTGCAGCGTCACAATCAGATGGTGATGAATGACCTTTACATCCGTACGGCTGAAAAACCTTGGCGACTTCCCATGGATCTGTCGGCCATAATTGTGGGTTCGTGTTATCCCAGGATACATCCGGACAAGGAAGATTTATATGATACTTTAATATTTCGTCTATCCATGCATCACATACACTGACTGGGCAAGGATTTTTGAATGTCCACTTTCTTGCTATCTTCCGTATACCGTGTACTGTACAACGTGTACACGGTATCCCGGTAAGAGCACGACCTTGTTGTAGAAGAGTAGCCCGGATGTTTGTATGAAGACTTATACTCTGCTTCTCAGCGAAGTCTTCTAAACCCTCCTTCATGTACACCAATGACAAACCGACCTTTAGCCAGTTGCAATATCGTTTGTCTTGAAACCTGTCAGCTTGCATGACTAACCCTGCAAGTGGATTAATAAATGGCCTTTAAATGATAAACATCGAATGAGTATTGACAAAAGTAAAAACACAAACCACATAACAAAGAAGTGATTGAAAATGCATCACGCTTAAGAGAAATGGTACATCAGTACATTGCCCAGCTTTGTTCTAACAGCGAGAACTCCAACTCCGTCTAGCTAAAGAGAGACAACTTGGACCAATCGGCCACCGTGCCAATGGAAAAAAAGTGGTGTCGACTGAGCTTGATTACTAGTGATATATATAATTATGAATATGTATACGTGCATAAATATAGAAAAATGTTTTAAACGTGTATAAACCAAATCGGAACGACTTTAAATTTATAGACATGCAATAAGGACATTTACAAAGCATTGAACTAGTATTTGACCTTCATCTCTTATAATTAATTCTAATGATTGAAACAAATGCAAGGTATATAGACAAAACAAACCGGATGTTATGAGCTTTTTAAAAAATGAAGATTGCCGCGTGTCCCTTTAATATACTGTTGGATGAGTTGATGAGTTTGCAAAGAAAACTAAATAGCTAGGATGTACCGGATACCTCAGGCACAGATAGTATTCTTTGCGGTATACGATTTCGATACAACAGGTAATTGTTAAATAGTGTAGCCCGATATTCAGGTGGTATTATCAGATATAACTATTAAGTAGACTACATTACCTCATTCCTTTGCACTAAGTTGAAATATCACGCACGTATTCAATAGTTTTAAATTGAAACATGCCAAACGTGGGATCTTGAAGCATTATTGTCTTTATTTCTGTAAACTATTCAAAAAGTCATACCGCGTGATGTTCAACTAATTATTGGTGCGGTGTGTATAATTATTGGTAATATTGCAAACACATGGCATGCTCTAGCGATTGATCATCGTTTTTAAAATACGTATGCGTGGTAATTGTTAGCTGGAATGGGTTCGTTTGTTTTGTTTGTAAAAATCCTTTACATTGTTGTGCTCATGATATTAATCTATAACATATTTTAACAAGAGTGTCCATTGGATACAAAATACGCCCGTCGAAAGTGGATCATGTGTAACTGTGATAGCGGACATTGCAAACGTTAATGCACGGACAGACAGACGGATGGACGGACAATGCCGCGAGATAATACGAACTCCGTTGTTGCCAGGGCGATTGGACAGGTTTTCGAACTTGACCGAGTTTCATCAAGATTGAAAAACTAATATTGAAGTTATGGATCGGACATCATCAAAATTGTAAATTAAAGGGCCATAACTCCATTGTTACCGGGGCGATTAGGCTGGTTTCCGAACTTGACCGAAATATTATGCCCATAAACAGTATTACCAAGTTTCAAAAGGATTGGATAATATTTGTTCTAGTAAGGGAGCGGATATCATCAAAATTGTCAATTTTCAATAATTAAAGGGCCATGATTTCTAAACTTGACCTAGATATTATGCCCATAAATATTATTCAAAAGTTTCATAGAGATTAAACAGCAAATACTCAAGTGATTGAGCGGATATCGTTAAAATTGTATATTTTCAATAATTAAAGGGCCATAACTCCCTTGTTTTAGGGCGAATTTGCTGGTTTTCGAACTGGACTGAGATATTATGCCCATAAACATTATTTCCAAGTTTCATAATGATTGGATACTATTTGTTTGAATTAGAGAGAGCGAACATCGAAAAACTTAACGATAAGACGGACGGACGGACGGACAACGCCACGAAATAATACGTCCCATCCTAAGACGGACATATAATAATGATAAAATCGAAAGCAAGTCTGATATGTATCGTTACGCAGGCATCCGTTATCAATAATATTATATATTTGATAATAATAAAACATGCATTTTTGTACTGTGCTACTTAGGGGAAATCTAGCACATGACTTTATAACTCATGCAACCCAATTTATAACTAATGCATACGGCGGAATAAGATATTAACTGCATGAGACGATGCTGTTACTGCTGCTGATCTTGATTGTACATGATCCTGATAACGTAGTATAAATGTATCTGTGTGTTGTTGCTATTGCTGCTGATCTTGATTATACATGATCATGATTACGTAACATAAACATATCTGTGTGTTGCTGCTATAGCTGCTGATCTTGATTATACATGATCCTGATTACGTAGCATAAATATATCTGTGTGTTGCTGCTATAGCTGCTGATCTTGATTATACATGATCATGATTACGTAGCATAAATGTATCTGTGTGTTGATGCTATTGCTGCTGATCTTGAATATACATGATCATGATTACGTAGCATAAATATATCTGTGTGTTGCTGCTATAGCTGCTGATCTTGATTATACATGATCATGATTACGTAGCATAAATGTATCTGTGTGTTGCTGCTATTGCGGCTGATCATGATGATACATGATCCTGATTACGCAGCATAAATATATCTGTATGTTGCTGCTATTGATGCTGATCTTGATTATACACGATCCTGATTACGTAGCATAAATGTATCTGTGTGTTGCTGCTATTGAAGCTGATCATGATTATACATGATCATGATTACGCAGCATAAATATATCTGTGTGTTGCTGCTTTTGCTGCTGATCTTGATTATACATGATCATGATTACGTTGCATAAATGTATTTGTGTGTTGCTGCTATTGCGGCTGATCATGATTATACATGATCCTGATTACGCAGCATAAATATATCTGTGTGTTGCTGATATTGATGCTGATCTTGATTATACACGATCCTTATTACGTAGCATAAATGTATCTGTGTGTTGCTGCTATTGCGGCTGATCATGATTATACATGATCCTGATTACGCAGCATTAATATATATATGTGTTGCTGCTATTGCGGCTGATCATGATTATACATGATCCTGATTACGTAGCATAAATGTATCTGTGTGTTGCTGCTATTGCTGCTGATCTTGATTATACATGATCCTGATTACGCAGCATAAATATATATGTGTGTTGCTGCTATTGCGGCTGATCATGATTATACATGATCCTGATTACGTAGCATAAATATATCTGTGTGTTGCTTCTATTGCTGCTGATCTTGATTATACATGATCCTGATTACGCAGCATAAATATATCTGTGTGTTGCTGCTATTGCTGCTGATCTTAATTATACGTGATCCTGATTACGTAGCATAAATATATCTGTGTGTTGCTGTTATTGCTGCTGATCTTTATATATGATCCTGATTACGTAGCATAAATATATCTGTGTGTTGCTGATATTGCTGCTGAACTTGATTATACATGATCCTGATTACGTAGTATAAATGTATATGTGTGTTGCTGCTATTGCTGCTGATCTAGATTATACATGATCCTGATTACGTAGCATAAATGTATCTGTGTGTTGCTGCTATTGCTGCTGATCTTGATTATACATGATCCTGATTACGCAGCATAAATATATATGTGTGTTGCTGCTATTGCGGCTGATCATGATTATACATGATCCTGATTACGTAGCATAAATGTATATTTGTGTTGCTGCTATTGCTGCTGATCTTGATTATACATGATCCTGATTACGTAGCATAAATATATCTGTGTGTTGCTGCTATTGCTGCTGATCTTTATATATGATCCTGATTACGTAGCATAAATATATCTGTGTGTTGCTGATATTGCTGCTGAACTTGATTATACATGATCCTGATTACGTAGTATAAATGTATATGTGTGTTGCTGCTATTGCTGCTGATCTAGATTATACATGATTCTGATTACGTAGCATAAATGTATCTGTGTGTTGCTGCTATTGCTGCTGATCTTGATTATACATGATCCTGATTACGTAGCATACATATATATGTGTGTTGCTGCTATTGCGGCTGATCATGATTATACATGATCCTGATTACGTAGCATAAATGTAACTGTGTGTTGCTGCTATTGCTGCTGATCTTGATTATACATGATCCTGATTACGTAGCATAAATATATCTGTGTGTTGCTGCTAGTGCTGCTGATCTTTATATATGATCCTGATTACGTAGCATAAATATATCTGTGTGTTGCTGATATTGCTGCTGAACTTGATTATACATGATCCTGATTACGTAGTATAAATGTATCTGTGTGTTGCTGCTATTGCTGCTGATCTTGATTATACATGATAATGATTACGTAGCATAAATATATCTGTGTGTTGCTGCTATTGATGCTGATCTTGATTATACATGATCCTGATTACGTAGCATAAACATATCTGTGTGTTGCTGCTATTGCTGCTGATCTTGATTATACATGATCCTGATTACGCAGCATAAATATATCTGTGTGTTGCTGCTATTGCTGCTGATCTTTATATATTATCCTGATTACGTAGCATAAATATATCTGTGTGTTGCTGATATTGCTGCTGAACTTGATTATACATGATCCTGATTACGTAGTATAAATGTATATGTGTGTTGCTGCTATTGCTGCTGATCTAGATTATACATGATCCTGATTACATACCATAAATGTATCTGTGTGTTACTGCTATTGCTGCTGATGCCACTGCTGATGCTGTCATTAAGTATGACAATGAATTATGATAATGGTTATGACGAAATCTTATATGCTACTGTGGATGATAATGCCTGATGATACTCCTGGCGATTTAGTTGTTATAATATATACACTTGCTTTTATATGATAATGAATGATGATACTCCTGGCGATTTAGTTGTTATAATATATACAATTGCTGCTGTGGATGATAATGCCTGATAATACTCCTGGCGATTTAGTTGTTATAATATATACAGTTGCTGCTGTGGATGATAATGCCTGATGATACTTCTGGCGATTTAGTTGTTATAATATATACAGTTGCTGCTGTGGATGACAATGCATGATGATACTCCTGGCGATTTAGATGTTATAATATATACAGTTGCTACTGTGGATGGTAATGCCTGATGACACTCCTGGTGATTTAGTTGTTATAATATATACAGTTGCAGCTGCTGTGGATGATAATGCCTGATGATACTCCTGGCGATTTAGTTGTTATAATATATACAGTTGCTGCTGTGGATGATAATGCCTGATGATACTCCTGGCGATTTAGATGTTGTAATATATACAGTTGCTGCTGTGGATGGTAATGCCTGATGATACTCCTGGCGATTTAGTTGTTATAATATATACAGTTGCTGCTGTGGATGGTAATGCCTGATGATACCCCTGGCGATTTAGTTGTTATAATATATACAGTTGCTGCTGTGGATGATAATGCCTAATGATACTCCTGGCGATTTAGTTGTTATAATATATACAGTTGCTGCTGTGGATGATAATGCATGATGACACTCCTGGCGATTTAGTTGTTATAATATATACAGTTGCTGCTGTGGATGATAATGCCTGATGATACTCCTGGCGATTTATTTGTTAAATATATACAGTTGCTGCTGAAGATATTGTTGATAGTATTACTATATGTGTCCATTGTTTAATAATCTAGATTAGGTGATATATCTAAATGTCAGAGTTTCTGCGTTATAATTACAATAAGATAAGTTTTACAACAATGATAGTTGACACATAGTTCTGGTAACTTTGCAAGTTCTGGTGGCCAGTCTAACTTTGCGAGTTTTGGTAACCAGTCTAACTTTGAGAGTCCTGGAAGCCAATCTAATTTGCGACTTCTGGTAGATAGTCTAACTTTGCGACGTATGATAGTTGACTATAGTTCTGGGTCCATATTTATAAAGCTTCTTAACTTCTTAATAAGTCATATTTTATAAAAAACAACAACACTATTTCTATCGATTTATGACGTTTTTCTTAATATTGTTACAGGTTATGGATAAACAAAACCTACATCTAAGTATTTATTTTAAAATAAATGGTTTGTAGTGTCCCTAACAGGTTAATAAGGATATTTAAAAATATATAAAAATCTTAAATGTTTACTTAAGTAATATTTCCCAAATAAAGCTTTAGAGTCCCTATTTTAACTGGTAATAACTCATGAATATGAATGAGTCACGTGTGAAGTAGTTTCAATTCGATGAACATCCCAATAATCGGTATATAAGGCAAATATCGAATCGTAAAATATTACCGAAGCATTGTGGTGTAGTGGTTAGAGTGTCTGCCTTGCATTCGGGAGGTCGTGGGTTCGAGTCCCCTGACCGCGTCATACCAAAGACTTTAAAAATGGAGTAGTTACTTGTAACCCATGCCTGACAAGGAAATAATGAGTAGTACTACGTCTGGTCAACCCGGTGTCAGAATAATGTGTCTGGGTGGGGTATCATGTACTACGGCGTGGTATTCCAGTGTGGCAGCACTATATCTGCTTCAAGTAGACTGTAGATAGATACATAGCACTACACACAATCACTCACACAATAGTCCAGACATAATACCGAGTCAACGGGGATTCTTCCCGGGGGCTCATTTATTAGAGGGACTTTAAACCTTAGAAATAATCATCATCGTAAAATATCACTTTTTTATTTAGCCGTCGTACAGGTAACATCGATAAATATACGGCTTCAGAATATATGTGAAAAAAAAAAAAAAAACTTGCCCGGAACGGAATTGAACCGCTGCCGTTCCGCTTTTAAGCTTGAAGGGCCGTACGTTTAACCACTAGACCACGGCTATTTATTGGTATATTCTATCATTATTATCACTAAATAGGCATTATGTCATAACTAGCGCTAAATAACAAGTCGGGGATTTGGTTGTTTTGAAGCGGAATATTAGTGTCATATTGATAACATAAAGTGCCACCAGGCAATATCAATTTACACATCCGTCAAGATGAACTATATATTTATGTATTCATCTTGAGTTGCGTTCAAATATATTTAGTTATTTCACCTCATAATAAATGGTAGTTTGTATACTATTTTCTCAAGAAGCGTTATAGCTCAGTGGATAGAGCACCTGACTTAAAATCAGAAGGTCGCGACCTCGAGTCCCGAAATAGGAAAAATAAATCTCTTCTGTAATTCATAATGTTACCTGTGTAAAGGTACGATGTGCACTGGTCGATGTCTATTCAATAAATGATGTCAAGCGTTATATTTGCTCGCTTAAATACCCGATTTCGACATGAGCTGGTGAACATCAAGTTACAAATGAAGACACGTCTACAAAGAAGAAATCGATTGATATAGAGACTCTGTAGCTTTAAATTGCTTTATGAATACGGTCCCTGGTCCCTGGTAGCCAGTCATTAACTTTGCAAGTTCTGGTCTAATTTTGTGAGTTCTGGTAGTCAGAGTTGATTCTTATAATTTATGAGTTTTTGAGTCGTTTGCTAGATTTCCCCTTAGAAGCTCAGTACTAACATGTAGGTTTTATTGCGAGTCGTCATGCGCCCAAAAGAATTATAAAAAGATCGGACAGGGAAAGTAGCATTCAAGGAGGACAGTCAACCACAAAACACAGAAACAAACACGCAAACAGACAAACAAGAAGGCAAAAGTAATAATAAATGCAAACGACGTCACAAACACAAAAGGGTTGACAATAGGGCTACCGCCTTGGAACGGTCAGTGGCAAAGTTGGCCACTGGGGGTTTAAACCGGTTCTAGGGTGCACCAAACCTCACACTTACCCTACTGTCATCCGATTAAAACAGGACATTGTAAATAAAGAAATCCCAGCCATGATCTAATCCATAACCAACAAGTCAGCATCAATAGGCAATATAAGTAAAACACAAATATGCTCGTGTAAATATAATACAAAACAACAATAGCATAGAAAGCCACAATGAAGGTACTCAATGACTTCTCAGAAGCCAGAGCAACAAGAGAATAAACCATTAAGGGCACTACAAGAAAGATCATAGACAAACATCAAACGCCACCGTCCCAATGGGCTTTAGGTAGGCGTCATCATAGGGTCCACATCCTGTTTGGTCATCGTACAATTAACAAGAGCTGTCGGAGAACTTCGCAGCTCGACTATTCGATTTTTCAGAGAATAATAAATTATATAGCTAGTATATAGCTAGTATATACCATCAGAAAACAAGGCTAAACAATGTGGGATGGAGTTGGGAGATGGGACTTATATAAAAACTCGGGCGGTTGCGCATCTAACATTCAACATAGCTATATATGTGTAAAACAAAATACAAAAAAATGAGTTTCAAGTGGGTGTGGGGGTGGAGGGGAGAGGGCAACATTGCTATATGTGTAAGAATTGACCAAAACAACACAGAAATATCTAAAAAAATACAACATATATAGTTTTGAGCGGAGGTGGGGATAGGGGTGGGGGAGAGGCGGGGGTGGGTGTGGGGGGAGAGCAACATATATGTGTAAGAAGCTATGTAAGAACTGACCAAAACAACACAGATATATGTATTTTTTTTTTATATATTCCAGTTCTGAGTGGGGTGGGTGGGGGTGGGGGCGTGGAGGAGAGGGGCAACATAGCTATGTGTAAGAATTGACCAAAACAACAGAAATATCTAAAAAAAAATAATCGAGTTTTGAGTGGGGGTGGGGTGGAGGAGAGGCGAGGGGTGTGGTGGGCGGTGTTGAGGGCAACATATCTGTGTAAGAAGCTATGTAAGAATTGACCAAAAGAAGACACAAATATGTAAAGAAAATAAAAAAAATGTCACACTTAGTCACAAATGCCCCCGAAGTGACCTGTAAGTGTGACCTTGACATTGGAGCAATCTGAAACCAACAGATATATTTCAAAATAATTTAAAAACAAAAAAATAATATTAAAAACAAAAATAAAATAAAAATTAAGTTATCGACCGGACACGATTTGACCTTTGAACTATGTGTGACCTTGACCTTGGAGCCACGGACCTGGATTTTGGGCGCGACACATCATGTTGTTGTGGTGAGCACTTGTGCCAAGATATTTGAATATCCATCCAGGAATGCCAGAGTTACTGACTGGACACAATTTGACCTTTGACCTCTAAATCTGTCCATGAATGTCGGAGTTATTAACCGGACACGAAAGCACTTTGTTTTGACCTTTCACCTCTAAGTGTGACTTTGACTTTGGAGCCACGAACCTGGGTTCTGTGCGCGACACGTCGTCTAGTTGTGGTGAGCAATTGTGCGAAACTATTTGAAAATCCGTCCATTATTGTCAGAGTTATGAAGCGGACACGATTGTACAATCGAACGGGGACGAACGGCGACGAACGGGGACGAACGGGGACGAGCGGAAAGACATTGCGACTACTATATGCCACCCTTCGGGTGGGGGTTGAGGGCAACATATATGTGTAAGAAGCTATGCAAGAATTGACCAAAACAACACAGAAATATGTAAAAAAAAAATGTTGATTGGGCGTAGGGGTGATGGAGAGGTGGGGTGGGTGGGAGGGGGGAGGGCAACATATATCTGTAAGAATTGACCAAAACAACACAGATATATGTAAAAAACAGTTTCGAGTGGGGGCGTGGAGGGTAGGTGGTGGGGGAGGGGGCAACATAGCTCTGTGTAAGAATTGAGTTTCGAGAGGTGGATGGCGCGGGGGAATGAGGGGAGAGGCAGGGGTTGGGGGGGGGAGGCCGACATATATGTGTAAGAATCTATGTACACAGAAATATGTAAAAAAAAATCCATTTTCGTGTGGGTGAAACATAGCAATGTGTAAGCATTGACAAAAACAACACAGAAATATGTAAACAAAAATATAATAAATAAATAAAAATATTCCAGTTTCGAGTGGGGATGGGGTGGTGGGGGGGGGGGGAAGGGGGCAACATATGTAAG
Organism: Cyrtodaria siliqua; assembly: GCA_037043455.1. NCBI lineage: Eukaryota > Metazoa > Mollusca > Bivalvia > Adapedonta > Hiatellidae > Cyrtodaria > Cyrtodaria siliqua. The sequence goes on from JAWPHD010001665.1 coordinate 219,536, forward strand.
AATTGACAAAAGCAACACAGAAATATGTAAAAAAAATCCAGTTTCGAGTGGTGTTGGTGGGTGGGGGGGGGGGGGGGGTAAAGAGGGCAACATGTGTAAAAAGCTATGTAATAAATGACAAAATCAACAGAGAAATATATAAATATATATATATATATTCCAGTTTAGAGTAGGTGTGGGGAGGGGGGTAGGGGAGGGGGCAACATGTGTCAGAACTGACAAAAGCGACAAAGGCAACACAGAAATATGTAAAAAAAAAAATCGAGTAGGAGGAGAGGGTGGGGGAGAGGCGGGGTGGATTTGGGTGGGAATTGGGCAAAATATATATATGTGTCAGAAGCTATGTGTAAGAATTGATTAAAACAACACAGAAATATGTATAAAAAAATAGAGTTTCAAGTGTGGGGGGAGGGGCGGGTGAGAGGCAGAGGTGGGGTGGAGGAGGGAGCACATGCCCCAATATCGGTGAAGTATGAATAAGATGCATAATGCTATAAGAAATACCAAACCAAAATTATAGATATATATCAATGCTTACATGCACAACTAGATCTGCCATTATTGCATATATTATGGGCCATCACAATTTGGACTCCATGGGAGCCCAGAATTCGCAGAAGACAATATTACTTACCCAACCATTTACAACATATTATAAGGAAACCAATTCCCAAATTTAGTTCAGCTAGGACAAGAAATGTAAGAGATATAGACCTGGAAACCCAGCTTACACGCAAAATTTGATGTGAAACATACACATTTTAAGGGCTATCAGAATTTGGGTTCCATGGGAGCCCAGGGGTTACAGGAACCAAAATTGCTTATGCAGCCCTTAAGATATAAGGAAGCTAATGGCCAAATTTGGTTGTGCTAGGATAAGAAATGTAAGAGATATAGACTTGTAAATACAGCTTACACGCAAACTTGGATGTAGGTCGCCGACGCCGAAGCCAACGCCGACGCCGGGGTGATTACATAAGCTCTCTTATTCTTCGAATAGTCGAGCTAAAAAGGAAAGCATAGTTGCGAACTGTAAAAGGGTCCACCACCAAGCATGCAGTATGTTGCAAAATGATAGGGTCATAACCTCTTTTGATAAACTTTTTAACAAGTTTAACACAGATAGTATGAAAGTGATCATGACCAAGAATCTTACGAAGTTTATAAATCACATCACCATAACAACGAAATAAATATGAGTTATTGATAAAAATACGAGGGCCAATCAGACATTTTTGAGACGCAGCTACTAATTTGAAAATAAACTTTATTCAGATAAAAAACTACTTAAGTGCATTCCTTCAAAGTATTCTCCCTTGACTGATACACATTTTTATAACCTTGAAATACATTGTCGAAAGGCTCTAGCATAGTCTTCAACTTGAATACCCTTAAGACACTGGAAAATGGCAGAACCTACAGCAATTATGGTCGCAAATCAACGACCTGAAAGTTATATGTATATATTGCGTGTTCTTTCGTGCAAATGTGTACAGCATATATACTTCCAGCAGCGGTTGCAGCCCTAGGCCGACCAGTATGACGTTCATCTTTTATGTCTAATTTTCCATTACTGTATTTTTATACCACCTGTAAACAGTGGCCCTAGACACCTCCTTAGACCCATACATACCACACAGTTCCGAAAACACATCTCTGCAAGGAATATGCGTTTTAATATAAACCCTTATTTGAGACTTCAAAGCCTTTCTCATAACTATAGCAAAATATTGCCAGTGTAAATTACTGACAGTATTTCAAATGAATGTAACCCCGATATTATAGCCGGTATTACAGTATCGATTTGCACCAAATGTTCGTGCATTATTAGATAACGAGTGGGTTTTGACATGTACATAATCCGTTTTGCATATTACATGTGTATTTTCTACGGAAGCGCGTTTGTCTCAAAAAATCTGATTGGCGCTCGTACAGGATTGCGCGTAGAAACTCCAAAATATGTATCTCATTAAAAAGACAATTTATATCCAAGAAAATGTTTTAAAAGATAGAAATTAAATAATTAATTGTACCAAATCTTTCATTTAGGCCGCCATATTTGTTTCCATCATATACAGTATCCACTAGATAAAATGTATCATCTTTTCAATGGGATATTCGATCTGAATTATGTTAAACAAATGTGCACGTTTTAAGCACATGCTCTCGCATTAAAAGTGTGCATGTATTATTTGCTGCCATGTTTTTATGGGTGTAATCTTTTACTTTATGTTTCGAGTCATTCCCGCAATTGGACGCGACCTATCCCATGCTCTATTCCATAAGTTGCAGCAAATTGGACCTGCGCGACTGATTGTATGATTAATAACAAATAGATGTTTTACGTTTCATGACCATAGGTCAAATACATGGACAATTATGATGCATGATATGTTGCACGTTAACGTTTGTAGAATACTGAATTATTGTTTGTAAATGAAACTGAGGTAGGGATCTCAATACTGATATAGGGATCACATTAAGGCTATAAGGAACGATTGTATAAGGTTTTACGATCATATAAATAGTAAAACACATACATTATTACCCTGGGGAGTTTGTAAGTTATTTTTAAACTCTTTATGGGACTTAACTCTGTAAGAAATGATAACTGTATTATAGAATATGTTTTATGTGGTTTTATGCGTAATACGAACGTCGTGTATACAGTTTTATGACCGGAGAAGGTAACCCGTATGTGTTTACATACACCAAACAATAGTACTATTAACGTTGATTTGGTATGCAAGCAACCTCTCCAGGAACAACCACAACATACATCAAACAACAGTACTATTAACGTTGATTTGGTATGCACGCAATCTCTCCAGGAACAACCACAACATGCATCAAACAGCAGTACTATTAACGTTGATTTGGTATGCAAGCAATCTCTCCAGGAACAACCACAACATGCATCAAACAGCAGTACTAGTAACGTTGATTTGGTATGCACGCAATCTCTCCAGGAACAACCACAACATGCATCAAACAATAGTACTATTAACGTTGATTGGGTATGCACGCAATCTCTCCAGGAACAACGACAACATACATCAAACAATAGTACTATTGACGTTGATTTGGTATGCAAGCAATCTCTCCAGGAACAACCACAACATACATCAAACAACAGTACTATTAACGTTGATTTGGTATGCACGCAATCTCTCCAGGAACAACGACAACATACATCAAACAACAGTACTATTAACGTTGATTTGGTATGCACGCAATCTCTCCAGGAACAACGACAACATACATCAAACAACAGTACTATTAATGTTGATTTGGTATGCAAGCATCCTCTCCAGGAACAACGACAACATACATCAAACAACAGTACTATTAATGTTGATTTGGTATGCAAGCAATCTCTCAAGGAACAACCACAACATGCATCAAACAGCAGTACTAGTAACGTTGATTTGGTATGCAAGCAATCTCTCCAGGAACAACCACAACATGCATCAAACAATAGTACTATTAACGTTGATTTGGTATGCAAGCAACCTCTCCAGGAACAACCACAACATACATCAAACAATAGTACTATTAACGTTGATTTGGTATGCAAGCAATCTCTCCAGGAACAACCACAACATGCATCAAACAGCAGTACTAGTAACGTTGATTTGGTATGCACGCAATCTCTCCAGGAACAACCACAACATGCATCAAACAATAGTACTATTAACGTTGATTTGGTATGCACGCAATCTCTCCAGGAACAACGACAACATACATCAAACAATAGTACTATTGACGTTGATTTGGTATGCAAGCAATCTCTCCAGGAACAACCACAACATACATCAAACAACAGTACTATTAACGTTGATTTGGTATGCACGCAATCTCTCCAGGAACAACGACAACATACATCAAACAACAGTACTATTAATGTTGATTTGGTATGCAAGCAATCTCTCCAGGAACAACCACAACATGCATCAAACAGCAGTACTAGTAACGTTGATTTGGTATGCAAGCAATCTCTCCAGGAACAACCACAACATGCATCAAACAATAGTACTATTAACGTTGATTTGGTATGCAAGCAACCTCTCCAGGAACAACCACAACATACATCAAACAATAGTACTATTAACGTTGATTTGGTATGCAAGCAATCTCTCCAGGAACAACCACAACATGCATCAAACAGCAGTACTAGTAACGTTGATTTGGTATGCACGCAATCTCTCCAGGAACAACCACAACATGCATCAAACAATAGTACTATTAACGTTGATTTGGTATGCACGCAATCTCTCCAGGAACAACGACAACATACATCAAACAATAATACTATTAACGTTGATTTGGTATGCAAGCAATCTCTCCAGGAACAACCACAACATACATCAAACAACAGTACTATTAACGTTGATTTGGTATGCACGCAATCTCTCCAGGAACAACGACAACATACATCAAACAATAATACTATTAACGTTGATTTGGTATGCACGCAATCTCTCCAGGAACAACCACATGACATTTGATTTCAAAGGTACATTATATTGTTGGGAAATATAAAGAATAACAATTATTATTAATTAACTACTTAATATCTGCCGTGGTTTGCAGGAAACTGTACGCATTATATAGTAAAAACAAGGCCAATATGGAGAGAAACTCGGCTAATATGAGAAAACTCGGCCAATATGAAATTCAAGCAATCTGATTGGATAAGCCAACACGGCCAATATGATCAAGGCTTTGTTTTCTTTAAGGACGCCATTTTGAAGAAAAAAACACAAGGTCGCAGCTATGTTCGCCTATGTAATGTAGACAATCAAAACAATTAAGGTAATTCGGTTACATCGACTTCGCTGAAATATAGCTATTATCACGTTCGTGTGTGATTTTCCTACGCGCCATCGAGCGGTAACAGGGGAAGATTTATCTGAATCAGATACTTGTTATTAAATGTTATATTGAACATATATTTCTTTTGTTTTCTTACCTGTAAATGAAACACAGGAATAAAGAGAGATATTAAGTAGTACTAATAACAATTTTATTAATTAAGTGTTTTCATATTGGCCCAGTAATAGGTCCTCGGATTGTCATATTGGCCCGCGGCCTTCGGCCTTGGGCCATATGACAATCCTTGGACCCATAACTGGGCCAATTTGAAAACACTTAATTAATAACATCATAGTATGAGTTTAAATTGATCAAAAGCGTTATATGATTCCTTCCTGCTGACTCCTTAATAAACTCACATGGTGAGAAAAGAGTCAGAACGACAGGCCATAGGCAATAAGGGATTACTCGAAAACAGAAATTAAAGGAACAGTCGAATTTAACTATTATAATAGCATGTTTTACTAGTCTTTATGCTATTGTCTGTAAGTAGTTATCATAATAGATAACACATCATTGACCTTTTGTGTATAATTAATAAATAATTATAACAAAATGGCGTTGTATTGCACATAACAACGGTGAAGTTTTGGTATCTGTTCAGCTGACGCATTGACTGAACAGGTTAGCCACTGTTTAGGATAAAAGGAGATATGTATTTAGTATTACTCAAAGGATCTAATCACGAACTCGTATATGTGTGTTAACATCATTTATATATGACATGGCAAATGATAAAGGAAACAATGTAATCGTACCTCCATGTGTCGGTCCTGGGTTTGACTCTATCCCTGCCATTATCAGAAGACTTGCAATAAATATTACAGTCCCTGCCATCTTCAGACAGCCACTGTAGTCGACAGATATCTTCAATAAGACAACATCCATACCCGTTCCATGCCGAAATGTTCCAATACGGCAACGGTATGCGGCAATGTCGACGCCCATAATTGTATCTTTAATGTAAAATCATGTCAGAAAATTAAAACAGATTCAACTTTCTCTATCCAAATAGATTAATGTCACTTTTCAATACACCTTTCAATGTTAATATTTTTTATTTAATAATAATATAACAAGAAGCCATAGGACGCTCGACTGTATGCGGCTTATAAAAATTGCGGAAAAAACAGATGCCTGAGGTCTCTAGTATTATACATTCTTTTTCGTTTTAAACATAACCAAATGTGAACCCGCCCTTGAAACCTAGTTCAATAGATAACCCCAATATAAAATTAGGTTATCACAAGGTTAAGGGATGTACTTGTTTATGCCTTGAACATTTGAAATCAAAAACGTTAAAACCTGTTTAAATTAAAGGTGTGTTCGATATCTATGACTTATTTCCTTATTGGATATTATAACTTTTTAAGGCATGCCACATACAATCTTCATTCTTTATATCGATGGAAAATTATATTGTTATTTCCAATAAAACAATAAATACTCCGGCCCAATTTTCAATAAATATTATCTTGTTATTTCCAATAATACAATATAATCTCAGGCCTTACTTTGGATTTGTTTTGTTATTATTGAATGTACTTTTTCTATATTCTGTACATGTACATACATATTAAAGAAAAAGCTTTATTTAACATCTTACGTTTATCTTTCCCGCTTTGAACAGAACAGCGGGTATATTACGTACGTCCGAACATATGTTACACTGCTTGTAGTTTATATATTGATTACCATATTGATCTGGAAACTTAGTTTGTATGTATTCCGTAGGAGTTGTATATATGAAGATCCGTTTTAGAATTTAAATTCGATTTTTATATCTATATTTAGTAGGAGTTGTACATATGAAGATCCGTTTTAGATTCTACATCTAGGACATGAGCATGCTGATTGGTCCTAGAATGTATATTCTATCCCTTGGACCTGAGGTGGGTGGTTAGGGGGTGTGTCTTGTGGTAAGAGGGTGTGTCTTGTGGTAAGGGGGTGTGTCTTGTGGTAAGGGGGTGTGTCTTGTGGTAAAGATTAAATACGAATAACTGCTCTTACTGCTAGGTACTAACATGTTTCATTTCCGTGCTTTTTCAATGCATGAGTTAAGGGCAGAGGGTCACTGGCGTCAAAACATGATCAAACTGTGTATATTTACTTGTTTATACACCCGTTGACGGGCATTTGTTGATTTAAATTAATACATAGTTTATATTACTACCATATCATCCCTTATTTGTAAATAGTTTTATCTTTATATGTTTACATTACTTTTTATTTATTACTTCATTTCTTTATCTTTCATCAGTTTGTTTAGCACAATATGACCTATTTTTGTGTCGACGTGCCGTAAAACACCATTCAGTCATTCATTCATTCATTCAAACTGTGTCATCATGTATATTTAATTAAACGTCTTCGACATAACTTTACATCAAGCTGGTTTTCAATCATTTTGAGATTCCCGGGGCAACGGGTCACAGGGTTCAACAATAGGATAGCATCCGCTGTGTCATCATGGGTATTTCATTGAATGTCTTTTACCCCTGTTTTTAGATCCATCTAAAACCCCGGGCCGCACGGGCATATGCTTTATATGAAGCCGGTTGTTTATACCCAGTATCTTTAGGAGTGCTTTATGTGAAGCTGGTTGTCTATACTCAATGTCGTTGAGAGTGCTTTAAGTGAAGATGGTTTTCTATACCCAATGTCTTTGCGAGTGCTTTATGTGAAGCTGGTTGTTTATACCCAATGCTTTTGAGAGTGCTTTATGTGAATCTGGTTTTCTATAGCCAATGTCTTTGAGTGTGCTTTATGTGAAGCTGGTTTTCTATACTCAATGTCTTTGAGAGTGCTTTATGTACAGTTGGTTTTCTATACTCAAAGTCTTTGAGAGTGCTTTAAGTGAAGCTGGTTTACTATACCCAACGTCTTTGAGAGTGCTTTATGTACAGTTGGTTTTCTATACTCAAAGACTTTGAGGGTGCTTTATGTACAGCTGGTTTTCTATACGCAATGTCTTTTAGATTGTTTTATGTACAGCTGGTTGTAAATACCCAAAGTCTTTGAGAGTGGTTTATGTACAGTTGGTTTTCTATACCCAATGTCTTTGAGAGTGCTTTATGTAAATCTGGTTTTCTATACCCAATGTCTTTGAGAGTGCTTTATGTGAAGCTGGTTGTATATACCCAATGTCTTGCTTTATGTGAAGCTGGTTGTCTTCACCCAATGTCTTTGAGAGTGTTTTACGTGAAGCTGGTTGTCTATACCCAATGTCTTTGAGAGTTCTTTATGTGAAGATTGTTGTCTATACCAAATGTCTTTGAGAGTGATTTATGTACAGCTGGTTTTCTATACCAAATGTCTTTGAGAGTGCTTTATGTGAAGCTGATTTTCTATACCCAAAGTCTTTGAGAGTGCTTTATGTGAAGCTGGTTTTCTATACCCAATGTCTTTGAGAGTGCTTTATGTGAAGCTGGTTTTCTATACCCAATGTCTTTGAGAGTGCTTTATGTACAGTTGGTTTTCTATACTCAAAGACTTTGAGAGTGCCTAATGTGAAGCTGGTTGTCTATACCCAATGTCTTTGAGAGTGCTTTATGTGAAGCTGGTTGTCTATACCCAATGTCTTTAAGAGTGCTTTATGTACAGTTGGTTTTCTATACTCAAAGACTTTGAGAGTGCTTTATGTGAAGCTGGTTTTCTATACCCAATGTCTTTGAGAGTGCTTTATGTGAAGCTGGTTGTCTATACCCAATGTCTTTGAGAGTGTTTTATGTGAAGCTGGTTGTTTATAACCAATGTCTTTGAGAGTTTTTTATGTGAAGCTGGTTTTCTATACCCAATGTCTTTGAGAGTGCTTTATGTGAAGCTGGTTGTTTATACCCAATGCTTTTGAGAGTGCTTTATGTGAATCTGGTTTTCTATAGCCAATGTCTTTGAGTGTGCTTTATGTGAAGCTGGTTTTCTATACTCAATGTCTTTGAGAGTGCTTTATGTACAGTTGGTTTTCTATACTCAAAGTCTTTGAGAGTGCTTTAAGTGAAGCTGGTTTACTATACCCAATGTCTTTGAGAGTGCTTTATGTACAGTTGGTTCTCTATACTAAAAGACTTTGAGGGTGCTTTATGTACAGCTGGTTTTCTATACGCAATGTCTTTTAGATTGTTTTATGTACAGCTGGTTGTAAATACCCAAAGTCTTTGAGAGTGTTTTATGTACAGTTGGTTTTCTATACCCAATGTCTTTGAGAGTGCTTTATGTAAATCTGGTTGTATATACCCAATGTCTTTGAGAGTGCTTTATGTGAAGCTGGTTGTCTTCACCCAATGTCTTTGAGAGTGTTTTACGTGAAGCTGGTTGACTATACCCAATGACTTTGAGAGTTCTTTATGTGAAGATTGTTGTCTATACCCAATGTCTTTGAGAGTGCTTTATGTGAAGCTGGATTTCTAAATCCAATGTCTTTGATAGTGCTTTATGTGAAGCTGGTTTTCTATACCCAAAGTCTTTGAGAGTGCTTTATGTGAAGCTGGTTTTCTATACCCAATGTCTTTGACAGTGCTTTATGTGAAGCTGGTTTGCTATACCCAATGTCTTTGAGAGTGCTTTATGTACAGTTGGTTTTCTATACTCAAAGACTTTGAGAGTGCTTAATGTGAAGCTGGTTGTCTATACCCAATGTCTTTGAGAGCGCTTTATGTGAAGCTGGTTTTCTATACCCAATGTCTTTGAGAGTGCTTTATGTACAGTTGGTTTTCTATACTCAAAGACTTTGAGAGTGCTTTATGTGAAGCTGGTTTTCTATATCCAATGTCTTTGAGAGTGCTTTATGTGAAGCTGGATGTCTATACCCAATGTCTTTGAGAGTGTTTTATGTGAAGCTGGTTGTTTATAACCAATGTCTTTGAGAGTTTTTTATGTGAAGCTGGTTTTCTATACCCAATGTCTTTGAGAGTGCTTTATGTGAAGCTGGTTTTCTATACCCAATGTATTTGAGAGTGCTTTATGTGAAGCTGGTTTTCTATACCCAATGTCGTTGAGAGTGCTTTAAGTACAGTTGGTTTCTATACTCAAAGTCTTTGAGAGTGCTTTATGTGAAGCTGGTTTACTATACCCAGTTTGAGAGTGCTTTATGTACAGTTGGTTTTCTATACTCAAAGTCTTTGAGAGTGCTTTATGTGAAGCTGGATGTCTACACCCAATGTCTTTGAGAGTGTTTTATGTGAAGCAGGTTGTATATACCCTATGTCTTTGAGAGTGCTTTATGTGAAGCTGGTTGTTTATACTCAATGTCTTTGAGAGTGATTTATGTGAAGCTGGTTGTCTATACCCAATGTCTTTGAGAGTGCTTCACGTGAAGCTGGTTGTTTATACCCAATGTATTTGAGAGTGCTTTATGTGAAGCTGGTTGTCTATATCCAATGTCTTTGAGAGTGCTTTATGTGAAGCTGGTTGTCTATACACAATGTCTTTGAGTGTGCTTAATGTGAAGCTGGTTTTCTATACCCAATGCCTTTGCGAGTGATTTATGTGAAGCTGGTTGTCTATACCCATGCAATGTCTTTGAGAGTGCTTTATGTGAAGCTGGTTTCTAAACGCAATGTCTTTGAGAGTGCTTTATGTGCAGATGTTTTTCTATACCTAATGTCTTTGAGAGTGCTTTATGTACAGCTGATTTTCTATACCCAATGTCTTTGAGAGTGCTTTATGGACAGCTGGATTTTCTATACCCGATGTCTTTGAGAGTGCTTTATGTGAAGCTAGTTGTCTATACCCAATGTCTTTGAGAGTGCTTTATGTGAAGCTGGTTGTGTATAACCAATGTCTTTGAGAGTTCTTTATGTGAAGCTGGTTTTCTATACCCAATGTCTTTGAGAGTGCTTTATGTGAAGCTGGTTTTCTATACACAATGTATTTGAGAGTGCTTTATGTGAAGCTGGTTTTCTATACCCAATGTCTTTGAGAGTGCTTTAAGTACATTGGTTTTCTATACTCAAAGTCTTTGAGAGTGCTTTATGTGAAGCTGGTTGTCTATACACAATGTCTTTGAGTGTGCTTAATGTGAAGCTGGTTTTCTATACCCAATGCCTTTGAGAGTGATTTATGTGAAGATGGTTGTCTATACCCAATGTCTTTGAGAGTGCTTTATGTGAAGCTGGTTTTCTAAATCCAATGTCTTTGATAGTGCTTTATGTGAAGTTGGTTTTCTATTCCCAATGTATTTGAGAGTGCTTCATGTGAAGCTGGTTATCTATACCCAATGTCTTTGAGAGTGCTTTATGTGAAGCTGGTTTTCTATCCACATCTCTTTGAGAGTGCTTTATGTACAGCTGGTTTTCTATACACAATGTCTTTGAGAGTGCTTTATGTACAGCTGGTTTTCTATACCCAATGTCTTTGAGAGTGCTTTATGTGAATCTGGTTTTCTATACCCAATGTCTTTGAGAGTGCTTTATGTGAAGCAGGTTGTCTATACCCAATGTCTTTGAGAGTGCTTTTTGTGAAGCTGGTTGTCTATACCCAATGTCTTTGAGTGTGCTTTATGTGAAGCTGGTTCTCTATACCCAATGTCTTTGAGAGTGTTTTATGTACAGTTGGTTTTCTATACTCAAAGTCTTTGAGAGTGATTTAAGTAAAGCTGGTTTACTATACCCAATGTCTTTGAGAGTGCTTTATGTACAGTTGGTTTTCTATACTCAACACCTTTGAGAGTGCTTTATGTGAAGCTGGTTGTCTATACCCAATGTCTTTGAGAGTGCTTTATGTGAAGCTGGTTGTCTATACCCAATGTCTTTGAGAGTGCTTTATGTGAAGCTGGTTGTTTATACCCAATGTCTTTGAGAGTGCTTTATGTGAAGCTGGTTTTCTATACCCAATGTTTTTGAGAGTCCTTTATGTGAAGCTGGTTTTCTATATCCAATGTCTTTGAGAGTGCTTTATGTGAAGCTGGGTGTCTATACCCAATGTCTTTGAGAGTGCTTTATGTGAAGATGTTTGTCTATACACAATGTCTTTGAGTGTGCTTTATGTGAAGCTGGTTTTCTATACACAATGTCTTTCAGAGTGAATTATGTAATGCTGGTTGTCTATACCCAATGTGTTTGAGAGTGCTTTATGTGAAGCTGGTTTTCTATTCCCAATGTCTTTGAGGGTGCTTCATGTGAAGCTGGTTTTCTATACCCAATGTCTTTGAGTGTGCTTTATGTTCAGTTGGCTTTCTATACTCAAAGTTTTTGAGGGTGCTTTATGTGAAGCTGGTTTTCTATACCCAATGTCTTTGAGAGTGCTTTATGTGAAGCTGGTTGTCTATTCCCAATGTCTTTGATAGTGGTTTATGTGAAGCTGGTTGTCTATACACAATGTCTTTGAGTGTGCTTTATGTGAAGCTGGTTTTCTATACCCAATTTCTTTGAGAGTGATTTATTTGAAGCTGGTTGTCTATACCCAATGTCTTTAAAAGTTCTTTATGTGAAGCTGGTTTTCTATACCCAATGTCTTTGAGAGTGCTTTATGTGCACATGGTTTCTATATCCAATGTCTTTGAGAATGCTTTATGTGAAGCTGGTTTTCTATACCTAATGTCTTTGAGAGTTCTTTATGTACAGCTGATTGTCTATATCCAATGTCTTTGAGAGTGCTTATGTCCAGCTGGTTGTCTGTACCCCATGTCTTTGAGAGTGCTTTATGTACAGCTGGTCGTTTATACCCAATGTCTTTGAGAGTGTTATGTACAGCTGGTTTTCTATACCCACTGTCTTTGAGAGTGCTTTATGCGAAGCTGGTATTCTATACCCAATGTCTTTGAGAGTGCTTTATGTGAAGCTGGTTTTCTAAACCCAATGTCTTTGATAGTGATTTATGTGAAGCTGATTTTCTATACCCAAAGTCTTTGAGAGTGCTTTATGTGAAACTGGTTTTCTATACCCAATGTCTTTGAGAGTGCTTTATGTGAAGCTGATTTTTTATACCCAATGTCTTTGAGAGTGCTTTATGTACAGTTGGTTTTCTATACTCAAAGACTTTGAGAGTGCTTTATTTCAAGCTGGTTTTCTATACGATCATCAACCGTAGGCCGATGGGAAGTAATTGGCGGGCATTTCGTCTTATTTTCAATCATTTTGAGACTCCCGGGGCAACGGGTCACAGGGTTCAAAAAGAGGATAGCATCGGCTGTGACATCATGGGTATTTCATTGAATGTCTTTTTCCCCTGGTTTAGATGAGTCTAAGACCCCGGGCCGCACGGGCATATGTTAAAATGTCAACATTTCGAACACCATCAACCTATTTCATCATAGTATCAACTCCAATGTCTTGGAGAGTGCTATATGTGAAGCTGGTTTTCTATACCCAATGTCTTTGAGAGTGCTTTATGTGAAACTGGTTGTCTATACCCAATGTCTTTGAGAGTGCTTCATGTGAAGCTGGCTTTCTATACCCAATGTCTTTGAGAGTGCTTTATGTACAGCTGGTTTTCTATACCCAATGCATTTGAGAGTGCTTTATGCAATGCTGGTTGTCTATACCCAATGTCTTTGAGAGCGCTTTATGTACAGCTGGTTTTCTGTACCCAATGTCTTTGAGATTGATTTATGTGAAATTGGTTTTCTATACCCAATGTCTTTGAGAGTGCTTTATGTGAAGCTGGTTTTCTATACCCAATGTCTTTGAGAGTGCTTTATGTGAAGCTGGTTTTCTATACCCAATGTCTTTGAGAGTGCTTTATGTGAAGCTGGTTTTCTATACCCAATGTCTTTGAGAGTGCTTTATGTGAAACTGGTTGTCTATACCCAATGTCTTTGAGAGTGCTTTATGTGAAGCTGGTGTTCTACACCCAATGTCTTTGAGAGTGATTTTTGTGAAGCTGGTTTTCTACACCCAATGTCTTTGAGAGTGCTTTATGTAAAGCTGGTTTTCTATACCCAATGTCTTTGAGAGTGCTTTATGTGAAGCTGGTTTTCAATACCCAATGTCTTTGAGAGTGCTTTATGTGAAACTGGTTGTCTATACCCAATGTCTTTGAGAGTTCTTTATGTGAAGCTGGTGTTCTACACCCAATGTCTTTGAGAGTGATTTTTGTGAAGCTGGTTTTCTACACCCAATGTCTTTGAGTGTGCTATATGTGAAGCTGGTGTTCTATACCCAATGTCTTTGAGAGTGCTTTATGTGAAGCTGGTTTTCTATACCCAATGTCTTTGAAAGTGCTTTATGTGAAGCTGGTTTTCTATACCCGATGTCTTTGAGAGTGCTTTATGTGAAGCTGGTTTTCTATACCCAATGTCTTTGAGAGTGCGTTATGTGAAGCTTGTTGTCTATACCCAATGTATTTGAGAGTGCTTTATGTGAAGCTGGTTTTCTATACCCAATGTCTTTGAGAGTGTTTTATGTGAAGCTGGTGTTCTATACCCAATGTCTTTGAGAGTGCTTTATGTGAAGCTGGTTTTCTATACCCAATGTCTTTGAGAGTGCTTTATGTGAAGCTGGTTTTCTATACGATCATCAACCGTAGGCCTATGGGAAGGAATTGGCGGGCATTTTGTCTTATTTTAGTTTGGGTTGAGATCATCTTAAATGTGAATAGTACCATACATCTCCTTATGTCTTCAATAACACTTGAGAACAAACTTTAGTGACGTTCAATGGCGAAAACACGTGCGTGTATAATATCCTTATTATATCTTCAATGACACTTGAGAACAAACTGTAGTGACGTTCAATGGCGAAAACACGTACGTGTATACATATTTGTCTATACACATATCTGAAACATATCTGCTTTTAACGTTATATAGTGAAACGAAAATGAAATGCAACTCGGGAATTTCCGCTTAATATTGCATGTACAATATGCTGCTGTTAATCGAATAGTACATGGCTACGTAAGACCTTTCTCTTCGGAAAAAAATAAATAAAACAACACATAACACAGCAAATAGTATTCTTCAAAGTTTCATTATTAACAGAGTGCGCGTTTTGCCCAAGCATGTGAGCAAACTTAGGATCCAACATTTTGCAAACTCACTACGTTAAACACAGTACTGAAATGGCTCATTTATGAATTGCTTGTTACAATCATCTACAACATCACTGTTGTGTCTTTTCTCTAGCTAACTGCAACTTTTGTTATAAAGCATCTTGGGATTTCTTTGGAATATTACGCCGAATTAAGCGTGCAGTATATAGAATATATAGTGGAAATTCCCGAGTTGCGTTTTGTTTTTCACTTCAGTATATTATGAGTATTTATTCTAACAATCGCAATCCTTACATTTAATAACATTTAGACGAGATAACAGTTAGTTTAAAACTGTTCAATATGTGTACAGATAAGTGCATGAAATTTGTAGTTATTACGATAAATTAATATACATTAATACATTTTATATGTATATATGGGACACAATCTAATCATAACTTAATACACCACACTCCACAGTTATATTTAATAATACGCTCTGATGATGACAACATTGATAAGAAATATCAACCTAATTCTCATGAAATTCAAACGCAATTTATACTAACGCATGTAGCACGAAAGTCAGCTGCAAGCTGTGTCTATAAAACTAGTATAATAATTCCATTGTTGATTTACATATATGTTATGTAAATTCCATACATACATGATCATAAATCATATTTTATAATAAGCATTCAAACTGTTTTGAACACGATACACAACACGTGGTAACCAAGGAACCCACTTCACATTCTTAATATAGCGCGTGTACAATATCCCTCTTCTGCAACGTCACAGACTATGCGGTCATATGCTAAAAATAGTACAGTCTATCACGTGATCGATACTTCGGACAAACAGAGAACAATGGCAGCCAGCAATGCGTTTATTCAGTTGTCACTCTCGAAGAAAAAGATATACCTGGGGCTAAATTTATGTACGAATAGGTTGGAAAACATTCGAATACACAGTTATTGAGATGGCTAGAATGCCGAGGACTTCCTAAAACAGGCGACAGAACTAAAATACTGAAAAGGTGAGGAAAACAAGTCTGTTGTAAACAACTTTCGGCTCTTGACAACAGTCAACATGCTTTTTAATTCGATTGATATTGTGTTTATACGAACCAAGATTATATATTGTAATTATAAATGATGTAAACCAATCTTAATTCTTACGATTATGACAATAGATACCCGCCTCCAATAATTTTAAAGCACGAAACGAGTTAACGACGAATGTAACAATACATGTTACCCAACCCACCCATGTATACATATGTAAACGGGGAAAACGTAATGCTGCTTTTAAATTGACGTATACTTTCGGCTTGGGTAAACATGTGATTGTCTAAATGTTTGATCTTTACAACAGTATTTATTTTTGTCTGCAGATACACTCACTTATTTATTTGTTTATTTTTCAATATATTTTCAGGGTACAAAGCTGCATAGCTGCAGGGGAAGACAAGTGTTGATGGCGGATAAGTGGTATAGTTTGAAAAATATAGTTTGAAAAACGAATACGTTAAACTGACAGCACCATCATAATCGGATGTTCCATTACTGCCATATAGCGGTTGGAGAAAATTTCCTGGCCATGCAGCAGAAATGCCCAAACATTTCAACAAGGGGCACATACATTACCACATAATAGGGTCGGTGCAATTTCTCAATAAAAGTTTGATATTGAATGTGAGCGAGGATGAAGATAAGCACATTGAAGATTTTCGGAAGCAACTTTAAATGATGACATTCCTCCCAATCCTTTTTCAAAATTGATGCATCTAGATTTATGTTTAAACTAGCATTAAATGTTCATATCTTGCGTCATACATGACTTTTAAATTGATCACTGATGCGCCATACGATGATTTTTCGATCTTATAGGGACACATGGCAATCTTGAATGTTCTATGAAGTATCAAAATTGGTGTATCAATTTATTAATCCAGTATCATTTTGACTAAGACCAGCCTTGCATATATACAATTCAGTTTATGTTTTTAATTTTCTATAGTTAATTCAAGAATAGTAATAATTATATATATATGCGAAAACATTTAACTTTATACTGTGTCACTTAAAACTACTCTTGATCAAGTTGTTTTAAATCCATTTTTTCCTTGCTGTATATTGGTAACTTGTCTATTGTTGAATTTGTTATGATATGTTTTTGTTAATATGTATATCTTATATGCTTTTACTGACAACAAATAAAAAAAATTGTAACTTTTAACTTGTTGTTGAGTAGTACTTGTGTTTATATTGATTTCAATTGAAAAATGTTTAGCCGAGATGCAAGTTCAGTTATCGGTCAGGGAAGACAGTCGTAAGCAAGTCACACAACACGTTAACGGTTTTGCTGTCTTTTCTTCCTTTTCAGCTCTACTGACCAAAAGTCAGGAGAGCTTAGGGAATAGAATGTTGTCCATCCGTTAACTTTTGTTATTAACACTCGAGCACTTTCATTTTGCATTGATCTTTATCAAACTTTGTCCGATACTATTTATCAACGAAAAGTTTGGACAAGTTTAAGAACCAGCTACTGACTACCATTATTCCTCCATTATGGGAGCGAGAGATATCTGTATGACCTGAAATGTGTTGTAGGCAGTTCAAAAAGAATCAAATCAATCAATAATGATTTGTTTACGATACTTAAAAGGACACATGGAAATCTTGAAGTCTTGTATTTCAAGCATTAAACATGTTAATTAAATTGGGTTTTAAGGCGCACCAACACATGAAAGGTTATATGGCGCCTAACAGGCATGAACATGCCAGGCTCATCCTCCATGCACATCGAGATAAAAAAGGGATCTGCAGTGGCCCTATTCTTTGCCCCGCGACCAAACGGGGCCCCCTGGAAACCACACGGGGCTAAACATGTTATAATTAGCCGTTAAAATTAGCCGCTCGATTATTAATCCAGTTTTATTTTGACTCGATAAATCTGTTTGCATTTATACTAAAATGCAATTTTAATTTTTGAACTTTTCCTTGTTATACTTCCATAGAAATATATTATTGGTGAATGTAATCAACAGTTAGTAATATGCAAAAACAATATGCTTTATACTTTTCTTATAAATAATACGGGATGCCACAAGTTTTTAAAAAAATCAAGATTGCCATGTGTTCCTTTAAACTGTCCAAGAATAAGTGAAACAAAACGGTATACACAAACAGAAAGTCTAAGTTTCTTGCATGAATCTTTTTTAATAACATTATTCATTAAGAAAACTTACTCATTTACAACACTTATCAATGTCACGTTGAAAAATGTAGAGCAGCCATTAAGTATGTCTTTGTCGATCAGTTTGTGAAAAACGATCTGATCGACAGAAGCAGCCACTAAGTATGTTTCTATCGATCAGTTTGTGAAAAACATATTTGAAAAGGATTAAAGCCTTTTAATCCTTTTCAAATATGTTTGTTTACAACTGATCGATAGAAACATACTTAGTGGCTGCTCTACATTTTTATCATATACCTACATGTTTTTATTTAAATACAATTCACTTGACAAGAGGCGTTTGAAAGTTCACTAGACAACCTATAACAAAAACACATTGCGAAAAGACAGGCTGGAGCTTCTGAGGAATTATTTTTTGAAGAAGTTTGATTTTTTTCATTCTTTCAATTGAGCGTTCAACATGAATTCTGTGTTTAGCAATATCTTTGGTCGCTGCCTCTTCCTGTGGTATAAAGCGGTGGCCTACTACAGGTGCTCGTCTTTTCCTGATAACCTGCAATACAATTTAAAACTTAATTCAAAACATTGCTGATATTACTTCTGATATACTGCATAGAAGCAGTATTTCATTAAGAATAGTGGTAATAAAATATAAAGCAGGTTTGTATAATAAGCACAAGCTAGTATGGAATAAACAGTAGTTGACCTAATACCAACCCCTGAATAACTCCTGTCTGTATGCGAGAATTAACAAGATACAACATTATTCATTTAAAGTCAGTTTATACAAACATTAAATACAAAATTAACCCGAGTTTCCAACGAACACGGGCGGTATAGCAGCTAAAAATACAAACAACAAACCCAAATTTACTTTTAATTACACATGTAAATATAGTAAAAACAATTTACTTTCATTTAGCTTGCATATATTGAGATAACACACATTTTCTGTAGAGACACGACACTCTGTTCGTTTCGCATGTTTTAAATAGATATCATCTACGATGTATTTTATCCGGGTACTACTACATCCGAATTTATACGCGTTACTACTTTCGGTTTATAAAGCACTGTAAACAAAAGTCAAATTACCTACTTCCCACATTTAATCGGATCCGGATTTTCTTTCGTAGGACCATTTCCACCAACAAAAATGAAGAGACGTAGGTATCCCTTTTCACGTTGCCTAACGTAAAATATTTCCGGCCACATCTTTCTACCAATCGGTGACACTTTTCTCGTTCTTTGACTTTGTCTGGTTTTGGAAAAACATTCCCGAACCCAATGAAATAGATTTCTCGCATTTCCCTCGTTTTTGAATCACTTTTGCACTCTCCCCAGCAGAATGTTTTGTTGTGACCATGTTGAGTATATACACTAAGCACAATTTAGTATATGAAAACTGTAAAGTAGATCAATCCATCGTTTGTTATTCTACGACTTCTGCGATTGTTTGTCCGAATTTCAAGATGGCGGCATTCGTGGGCGGAGTTAAGCATTACAAGACTTTCTAAAAATAGATTCAGACTGGAATATGTACAAGCGCTATAGAAACGGTTTAACCGCACCATTTCTATTTATAGATACATTATATTTAAACTTAACGCATCTATGATCAAATCAGAAGAGAATCCTAATATGTGCCTGGTTAACGGCCCTTTACAGTGGTATATATAAAGTGCAGTGAGTATGAGAAGAAACTTGGATATTCACAAATGCAACACAAAGCACCAGCTGTTAATGTGTACACTATTTTATAGTGTTTTGTAACACGATGCACATTTAATATACAGTAAATATAAAACCTTACATTTCCAGATGTAAATCCGGTCATAAGTTGGTCTTAAGAGGCGTGCAGACAGAAACATAGATATAATATGTATATTACAGAACAAGAACAGATAAAGTGATACTAGACATACTAATACGATATGCAATAAACATTGACAATACATGATATAGTATTGGCAAAATAAATAACTAACCTTAGTGTTTACCAAGTACCATGACCGTGATATAACCACGGAATAACGAAAATGTGTCTTCTAAACATTTTAAAATCAAAACTAACATCAAAGCGTACTAGTAAAATTTCAATGGTTTTCCAATATATTTAGCACACACAGCTAGACGACGGTGTTATGCATAATAAACACACGCGTGTAATTTTAATTAAACTTTAAGTGAAGGTCATACTACACCAATTCATTTTCCATAGGCCTACCTTACAGCTCTAAGCTCTGTACTGAGTTTCCTAATATAGGAAGCTATATTTTTTATTACTTGTTTTGAAAGACTTATCTTAGTTTTATAAAAAACAACATACATAAGCCGTACGTTGAGTATGTTTTGAAAAAGCTGTTTGGGTCGGATGGTGCCACCTACTTACATGTAGAAACATGAGGAAAATGTAAAATATACTTCTTTTTTTGATTATGCAACACATTATGAATACATTGCACAAATGTATGATTTAACCTTTATAAGTACTCTTTAGAAGTTGAATATTAATTTTTTAGCAAGATTGTTTGGTTTGTTTACCTTGTGAACCAATAAAAATTAAGAGATTCTGTGTAATAGCTCCGAATTTACCCTGGAACTTTTCCCCTGCCCGCTGATTGGTTGCTAATTGGTGTAGTCTGATCTAAAGAGACATTCGAACTTGACTGAAGTTGTTTTTTCTGGCTAAATTGTTTGATACATTCAATCTGAGAAAAAGGATCTCATTTTTTTTTAGAAAAAACACTTTCGACAGAATATGAGGGCTTAAAAGAGCTTCGTCTAAAGCAAAATTCGTTCGTTTTTTACGCGTAAATCCAGAATCTTCAAAATGCAATATCTCGACAACCGTTCCAATCTTTTGCTTCAAATAAAGGGATTTTAAATTGATTTCATCAACAACATGTGATTTTCAACCAGTTGAAGCTATCTTGAAAATTATATCTACTCAAAAATGATATTTGTGATTTTCAGGGGGTCAAAATAGCAGATTTTACCATAAAACGCCACTGTTTTTGTGTATATTCAAAATCTGCCTTCAAATGAATTAATTAACATTATTCAGCAGTATCCTTATGTGAAACCATCAAGAAAATTCAACTTTTCAGTTTAGAAATGACAAAAAATAATTACGAGACTATCCTCCCCAACTCCATTTTTAGGGCCGTGCCATGTTTTACAATATGCTCATTACACAAGATTGCCTGTTACTGTACTGTGTATTGTATTTTCTTTTATTAGATATTGTTTATACCATCTTTCCAGGTCATTTGCATGTAACCATGCAGCCAATAAGCACTGTTTAAAGTTCAGATCCATGAAAATTCATTAAAATGTAGGGGGTGGGGTAGAAAAAACTTCTGAAAAACATACAAAAGGTCATATATTTTGCCAACTAAATAATTTAATTTGTAAAATGTATTAAACCGCATAACATATTTGCATATCGACACTAACCGTATAGAAGCGATGAACTCAAAGTCAGAGTTTACCTCTACATCTTTTTCAAAACAGACATAAGCGGCTTTTCGCCATCTTTTCGGACAGATGTAGATTGTCGCTTTGTGACATTTTTGCCAAACAATGTATGCAAAGACCTCAGAAATGAATTCAATTTACTAGATATACCTTTAACTGTGTCAAACATGTGCATTACAGGCCAATTGTGTATACCAGGTGTCAGGTATGGCTAATTGTGTGTCCACAACCCTTAATAAAAGAATGTAGAAATACCTATGTTGCAACATAAAACTTTCAAATATTTAAAAACCATGAAAAGAGTTATAAGAAAAGTCAAAATACACCATAATTCAACATTTCTCACACTTTCAAATCATTGTGTTAGAAAAAAAGTATGTCTACTTTCACTTTTACCCTATGCAGAATCTATCTTTAGGTCATACTACACCAATTCATTTTCCATAGGCCTAACTTATAGCTCTAAGCTCTGTACTGAGTTTCCTAATATAGGAAGCTATATTTTTATTACTTGTTTTGAATGACCTATCTTAGTTTTATCAAAAAAACATACATAAGCCGTACGTTGAGTATGTTTTGAAAAAGCTGTTTGGGTCGGATGGTGCTGACCCACCTACTTGCATGTAGAAACATGAGGAAAATGTAAAATATACTTATTTCTTTGATTATGCAACACATTATGAATACATTGCACAAATGTATGAATTAACCTTTATAAGTACTCTTTAAAAGTTGAATTTTATTTTTTTAGCATGATTTGTTGGTTTGTTTACCTTGTCAACCAATCAAAATTAAGAGATTCTGTGTAATAGAAAGTAATGTTAAGAGAGTTATGATTTTACAAGTAAATTTGCCAATATTTACCAGTGCGGGCCTAACTAAATGTATAGATTGCTTATATAAGATACAGTTCAAAACTACGTCACTACGTGCAGTCCGAGCAGTCCGAAGAACATGACATTTGCATGGATGGCGTGTTCATCCCGTGTAGGGACTGTATCAATTTGTGTCGAAATGATAAGAAATTGTCACAGGATCGCAAACCATTCTACAGGTTAGTAGTTACCAGTAATGACAAGGGGTAAGTCAAATCTATTTTTTTTTTGTAAATTATTGTCATATTTAAATTGTTGTTCTGAATTAAATATCTGCCGCCATCTGTAAACCATAGATAGTTTACATGTAGCAAATAAATACTCATTACTGTCAGTTGAGGTGGGTCTTCATTTTTCCTTTGTGACCTGTAACATTTTCCAGTCACCTGGCTGCCCTCATTAATAGTTTAACTGAAAAATATTAATGATGAGGTTAATAATTATTTTAATAATAATAATAATACAATTTCTAACAATAAATGGTTGGGAACGGGCGGTTATCTTTTTACTTTCTGCTCTTTTCTCGGTCTATTCTATTATCTTCCTATCAAGTTCTGACCTCTTTTCATTGATGGCACTATAAGCACATTTTCACCTACTCATATATTTCAAAATCATCGACTGAGGGAATTATTACAGAGAATGCGGTACTCCAGTTTGTTGGAGAACTGATCAGCTGGCACATTATAAATCACAAGCAGCTGAAATTAACTGAATAAGGCCCCCTATATAAACAGTTTGTTTTATCACACTTCTACTGACACTTGGTATCATAGTGCATTTGAGCAAACATTTGGAAATTGTAACCAACAGATAGTTAATAAGTATGGCCTAAAACTGTACAGGAGGTGATAACAAGTTCAATTACAGGGTTCTGTAAAGGGATTTTATTGATGTGCAAACGTATGTGTAAACGAATATGAGTCAGAAATTATATAGACTACAAAAGCGTTTACTCACCTTTCAAGTTGTTGATGTATCCTTCATTGGACTATTTAAATCACTTGTTGATTGATTTATCACCAGCATACTTTTTATTGGATTTTATGGGGTTTTCACCAAATGAAAAGGTAAGTGGGATAATCAGATCAAGGTCCCTTTCACTGTAGGAGGCAGCCATGTTATCACTATGTAGTTGCTAAAGTAATCTGTGCTCACTTAGCCTCGTTCTGGAAAATCTATGAATATTCATGAGCCAATATTAAGAAAGGCCTATAGCTAGGCGCCCTGACGTAGTTCGTCCAAAGGTTGTCTGTCCTTGGAAGTTCACAAATATTTCTCGCTATATATATATATATAAAGTGTGAGAAAATACATACATCTACAAAATACCTTTCAAAAAGAACTGGATCCCCGAGGGGATACGAAAATGTTGGAATACATTTATAGATGGGGAAAAAACATTTTTACAGTGCTACAGTTTATAAAACCCCAAGCGCTTTCGGCTTACGCCTTCATCAGGGGTACACAAACAAGAAAATAACAAATACGAAACAAAAAAACAACACTAAAATACACGGCAGTTTAAATAAAACTCTTTAAAAAAAAACTTATCGCTTGGAAGTGTTGCAGAAACTTGTTACTTCGAATAGACACTCTGGAGCCAAATGTGATACTAATAAAAGAACATATCTGGTTGGATGTTCCCCATCTCTCTCTCTATATATATATACCCGATCGTCATCAATAGGTTTCGAAACGATGTACATATGTTGGGACATACGGCAATCTTGACATGTTTAACATATAGTTATTATAAATACTGTTAAGACACAACAAATCAAAATGTTACATAAAAACATTTATGAAATTAAAAACAATACATACATTATCTTATTCTGCCGCCCAAAGCCGTTAAAATTCCATTCCTAATATTCTTATTCAGAACTGTAACAATCAACTTCAAAGATTCAACCGCAAGACTTGCAATAGATTAATGTTTCTTTTCCTCTGAAACATGTATTGTTAATGTAAAGGCAAATGTTATGAAGAAACTCTGCAAAAGGAATGGTATCCACTAACTAAACTTTCTTCTCGTATACCGACTTAACAGTATTGCTTTGTTTATATTTCTCCTTGAATACAACGCTAGATTTACTTTAAAGGGACCCTTTGACTCGACAATTTAGATATTAATATAATTATGAACGGAATAATATACTATTTACAGTCAGGGCGTAGTGTGGCCTGTGTTCAACATACTCCTAATACGTGGTCTGTTTTCAACATACTACTAATATGAGGCGCGATGCGCAGAGTGGGGGAGAGTTTATGAGTAGGTGCCCACCTTTCCTAGGGGGTGTTCGGTGGGGCATACCCCGATGGTTTTTTTTGCGATATTTGTCAGGAATATAGACATTTTATGCTGACAATTTGTTTAATTGTGAACCCTTTCCCGACACCTTCACCCCACCACCAACATCCCACCCACCCCAACACCCCTACCCCCACCCCATCTGATTTTATTGCATTTTTCAACTTTAGAATTTTTATGTTTTCCTTTTATTTTTCCAAGTTCATCCCAGGAGAAGGGAGTATGCCACGCTATGCCCCTAATAGTAGTTGAATTTTCGCTGTTTAAGATCGCAGATAACATACTTTGTAGTAAGATCTTTTGTTTATACACCTCTTTACATATCATTCAAATAGAACACAACACAAAAACAAATCAAATTAATTCATTGAAAACCACCAGCATGCAACAACTATTTCATGTATTTGGCAAGAGTATTAATAAATTGCATATGCAAATCTCTAAATATTTACATAGTGGAACCCACAGTTATACTGATATGATACACACAATTATACTGATATGGGACACACAATTATACTGATATGGGACACACAAATATAATGATATGGGGCTCACAATTATACTGATATGGGACACACTTTTACACACAATTACACTGTTATGGGACACACAATTATACTGATATGAGACACACAATTATACTGATATGGTACACACAATTATACTAATATGGTACAAACAATTATACTAATATGGTACAGACAGTTATACTGATATGGTACATACAACTATACTGATATGGGACACAGGATTATACTGATATGGTACACACAAGTATATTAATATGGTACATACAATTATACTGATATGGTAAATACAATTATACTGATATGGGACAGACTATTATAATGATATGGTACACACAATTATACTGATACAGTACACACAATTATACTGTTGTGGTACAGGCAATTATACTGATATTATACACACAATTATACCGATATGTGACACACAATTATACTGATATGGTACACACAATTATACTGATACAGTACACACTATTATAATGATATGGTACACACACTTATACTGATATGTGACACACTATTGTACTGATATGATACACACTATTCATACCGACATGGTACACACCCTACACACTGACATGGTACACATGATTATACTGACGTGGTAAGCACAACTAGACTGACAAGAGGACGCATAGTTATACTGATATAGTACACTATTCACACCGACATGGTACACACAACTACACTGATGTTGTACACACATTAATGCTAGCATGGTACACACCATACACGATGACATGGTATACACACTTATACTGATACGGTACACACAATTATACTGATACGGTACACTCAATTATAATGATACGGTACTCACAATTATACTGATACGGTACGCACAATTATACTGATATGGTACACACACTTATACTGATACAGTACACACAATTATACTGATATGGGACACACTATTATACTAATAGGGTACAAATAATTATACTAATATGGTACAGACAATTATACTGATATGGTACATACAACTATTCTAATATGGGACACAGAATTATACTGATATGGTACACACAAGTATATTAATATGGTAAAGACAATTATACTGATATGGTAAATACAATTATACTGATATGGGACACACAATTATACTAATATGAGACATACTATTATACTGATATGGTACACACAATTATACTGATATGATACACACAATTATACTGATATGGGACACACTATTATACTGATATGGTACACACAATTATGCCGATGTGGTACACACAATTATACTGATATGATATGATACACACAATTATACCGATATTTGACACACAATTATACTGATATGGGACACACAATTATACTGATATGGTACACAATATTAAACTGATATGGTACACACAATTATACTGATATGGTACATATAAACTGATATGTGACACAATATTATACTGATATGGTATACACTATTCATACCGTCATGGTACACACCCTACACACTGACATGGTACAGATGAATATACTGACGTGGAACACACAATTAGACTGATATAGTACACTATTCACACCGACATGGTACACACAACTACACTGATATTGAACACACATTAATGCTAACATGGTACACACCATACACGATGACATGGTACACACAATTATACTGATATGGGACAGAGAATTATGCTGATATGGTACACACAGTATATTAATATGGTACAGACAATTATACTGATATGGTAAATACGATTATACTGATATGGGACAGACTATTATAGTGACATGGTACACACAATTATACTGATATGGTACACACAATTATACTGTTGTAGTACACACAATTATACTGATATTATACACATAATTATACCGATATGGGACACACAATTATACTAATATGGGACACACAATTATACTGATATGGTAAATACGATTATACTGATATGGGACAGACTATTATAGTGACATGGTACACACAATTATACTGATATGGTACACACAATTATACTGTTGTAGTACACACAATTATACTGATATTATACACATAATTATACCGATATGGGACACACAATTATACTAATATGGGACACACAATTATACTGATATGGTACACACAATTATACTGATATGGTACACACAATAATACTGATATGGTACACCCTATTATAATGATATGGTACACACACTTATACTGATATGTGACACACTATTGTACTGATATGATACACACTTTTCATACCGACATGCTACACACCCTACACACTGACATGGTACATATGACTATACTGACGTGGTAAGCACAATTAGACTGGCAGAAGACGCATACTTATACTGATAAAGTACACTATTCACACCGACATGGTACACATAATTACACTGATATTGTACAAACATTAATGCTAACATGGTACACACCATACACGATGACATGGTACACAAAATTATACTGATACGGTACACACAGTTATACTGATACGGAACACTCAATTGTAATGATATGGTACTCACAATTATACTGATACGGTACACACAATTATACTGATATGGTACACACAATTATATTGATAAGGTACTCACAATTATACTGATATGGGACACACTATTATACTAATATGGCACAAACAGTTATACTAATATGGTACAGACAATTATACTGATATGGTACATAGAACTATACTAATATGGGACACATAATTATACTGATATGGTACACACAAGTATATTAATGTGATACAGACAATTATACTGATATGGTAAATACAATTATACTGATATGGTACACACAATTATACTAATATGGGACGTACTATTATACTGATATGGTACACACAATTATACTGATATGGGACACACAATTATATTGATATGGGACATACTATTATACTGATATGATACACACAAGTATGCTGATGTGGTACACACAATTATACTGATATGATATGATACACACAATTATACCGATATGTGACACACAATTATACTGATATGGAACACACAAGTATACTGATATGGTACAAACAATTATACTGATATGGTACACACTATTATACTTATATGGTACACACAATTATACTGATATGGTACACATAAACTGATATGTGACAAACTATTATACTGATATGGCACACACTATTCATACCGTCATGGTACACACCCTACACACTGACATGGTTTACATGCTTATACTGACGTGGAACACACAATTAGACTGATAGAGGACGCATATGTATACTGATATAGTACACTATTCACATCGACATGGTACACACAACTACACTGATATTGAACACACATTAATGCTAACATGGAACACACCATACACGATGACATGGTACACACAATTATACTGATACGGTACACTCATTATAATGATATGGTACTCACAATTATACCGATACGGTACACACAATTATACTGATATGGTAAAGACAATTATACTGATATGGTACACACAATTATACTGATATTGTCCCATACTATTATACTGCTATAGGACAGACAATTATACTGATATGGGACACACCATTCATGCCGACATGGTACACACCATACACACTGACATGCTATACACAATTATGCTGATATGATAAACACAGTTATAATGATATGGGACACACAATTATACTGATATGGGACACACAATTATACTGATATAATACACACAATTATACTGATATGGTACACACAATACATACTGATTGTACACAAAATTCACACTAATATTGTACACACAATATATAATGTTTTAGTACTGAGTTGAATTGAATTGGATTTTATAGTCGCACAAAGAGCTGAGGTCATATGACGACTTTCCAGCTTTCACTGGTGGAGAAGACCCCAGGTGCCCCTCTGGGCAATTTTCGTATACGGACAGGGACCTGGGTAGAAACACCGACGTTCCGCAATATAGCTGGATAGCTTCCTCACATAACGATTCATGGGCTCATGAGAGATCGAACCTACAGCGGTGAGGGGCAAGTGATTTATGACACACCATACACACTGATATGGAACTCACCATTCACATTGGTATCGTGCACACCATGCACACTGATTTGCTATAGAACACCATTCACTCTGATACGGAACTCATCATACATACTGATATGGAACACCATTGACACTGATATGGAACCCATCATTCAAATTGATATGGTATACACTGACACGGAACACACCATACATACTGATATGGAACACACCATTTATATTGATATCACACTATACACACCACAGTGACAGTGATATATCGTTGAATATAACGAGATATTTTAAATTAGGCTATACAGTGCGGGTGTATTAGAATTAGTCATAATAAATTATGGGTTTCACGAGTATACATGATGCCAAAAATCACGGACATATTAAATTTGTTATTTAGTCCGTGCTAAAATTTAAAAAGGAAATAATCAAATGCAAATGCCGGATGAATTTTGTTAAGACATATTGGAAAACAGTATTTTAAACCTCGAATATATTAAAACCCGCTCGAACGATTTCAGAGTGTCCCTTTAAATTAGTACCTGGATTCATAAACTGCGTAATTTAAAGGCGTGTGCTAGTTGTCTTTGTTATTAGGACGTTTGTGAACCCACAATATAATTTAATTAACTAATCGATAGCGAAATTTTGAATTACTAGATATTATTTGGACCGTATATAAATACTTTGGGAAACAGAACGCACATGGAAAAGGTCTATGGATTCAAGTGTGGAAATATACTTAATGTTTTTTAATTATAGCTGCATGTCTCGTTAATAATCAATATGTCCCTAAGCCTTGCATTGCATCTCTCCGCCTGTCCGCCCGACAGTTCACCCGTCTGTAGACGCGGTCTGCTCTATAAATGTTATATCAATCAAAATGGAATCATTGTTGGTTCAATATATATAGTGTGAGTGTATAGTGTCCATACTATCAATTATTTCCGCTCTGATACAGTTTTATGGAACAACAAAACGTTGTTTCGCATATTATAACTGGCAAGCCGTTTCAACAATTATCTCAGAACCTAGGTTGCCGCTCGGTAACCAAGCTCCTCTCCACTGAGAACCGAGGTTGCCGGTCGGTAACCAAGCTCCTCTCCGCTGAGAACCTAAGTTTCCCCTCTGTAATCGAGCTTCTCTCCGCTGATAACCTAGGTTGCCGCTTAGTAACCGAGATCCTCTCCGCGAAGAACCTAGGTTGCCGTTCAGTGACCGAGCTTCTCTCCGCTGAGAACCTAGGTTGCCCTTCGGTAATCGAGCTTCTCTCCGCTGAGAACCTATGTTGCCGCTCAATAACCAAGCTCTTCTCCACGGAGAACCTACGTTGCCGCTCAGTGACCGAGCTTCTCTCCGCTGAGAACCTATTTTGCCGCTCGGTAACCGAGGACCTCGCCGCTGAGAACCTAAGTTGCCGCTCGGTAACCGAGCTTCTCGCCGCTAAAAACCTAGGCTGCCGCTCGGTAACAGAGCTTCTCTGCATTGAGAACCTCGGTTGCCGCTCGGTAACTGTGCTCCTCGCCGCTGAGAACCTAGGTTGCCGCTCGGTTATCGAGCTTCTCTCCGCTGAGTACCTATGTTGCCGCTCGGTAACTGAGTTTCTCTCCGCTAAGAACATACGTTGTCGCTCGCTTTTCTCCACCGAGAACCTAGGTTTTCGCCATATTTGTGCAAACGGAGAACATAGGTTCTCGTTTATAAACTTAATACATGGTTTACAAGATTTGAAAATGGCTGCGCCATTGAGTTTCATTGGTATTTCTAGGGCAAGAAACTTTCACTAAGCCTTGTAAACATTACAGTGCCGTGTATCTGAATATTTCCTCTGAGAACGGTAAATAACCATGTTAGTAAGAGTATAGAGTAGGTTCACGGATTCCTATATATCCTTCCGCTATCTCTAGGAGGGCTCTAAATAAACTATATGTTTGTGATAATGGGCCTTCAAACCACATTTAATTCTAAATATTTTGTTTTTTGGTTTTGCTATTATTAAACCAAGGCCATGCCGTGCCATGTAGTTGATCACGCGTATATTACTATACAAGATACAAGATATACGATTTTATTTACGAATTAAGGGCCTTCAAAAGGGCAAGTCATTTAGTACGTTGATTACAATGATTGGTAAATAACAAAATAACAATATGACACTATAACCAGGGCACATACACTCAGAAGAGTCGTCTACACAGTCCCTTAAACTATAATCACACCATTAATTTTATAGTACTTATAATGACTATTAATGTTATTTGTGTTTCTTAAAAGACTGCATTAAATAAGTACCCAATGCTTTCAGAATGTGTATATTATTTACAAATCACACCAAAAACGCGTGATATTAAGTCATTCAAATGACACTCTATGTTTAGATACTGAACAAAAGACACCTGATAGTCAAATCACCATTCCAAATAATCAAATACAAAAGGTAGAATATCGATTTACTTTCCTTTTACGCGCGGATATGCACTGTCAACCTTCCGTCTTCTTATAAAGTCCGTAACATATATAAAGAATAATAAATGGGTATTTTCATATCACACCCTATATCAGGCCTGAGACACCATATCTGCCAGAGAGCTTTAGCTGGAGGGCTGATATGGGTCGAGGGCCTGATATAGGGTGTGATATAAAAATAAACATTTTTTATTCTTTTTATCATATACTTCAGCAATGACTTTGTTGAACTGTCAACTTCAGCTTCAACTTACTACACTGTTTTCTAGGGAGAAAACAATAATGTTATTAATAGATGTAATCCTATTCTGATTTGTTCACGTCTGTCGTGTAAGTGTCAAGACATTTTGTTTTCGAAATTTGATTTAAAATGAATGCCATTGAATTTGAAAGTGTCTAATTCAATAAATGAATGGTCAAAAGTAATTATTTTATCCACGGATGGTTCTAAATTATTGAATTTCTTATAAATGTGTTCAACTCTCTTTATGGCCCGTGTATTAAGCCTTATTTATTTCCTTATTGTACTTCTATCTCTCTGTCATCTCTTTTATTTCATCTACTTGGCATTACAAATGAAGTCATTTCCGTTGACTTATGGTCAAAGATACACATGTAGATGTATAGCCAATAATCTGGCGCGAAAACAGGATGGAATGCAGACGACAAACCATACTCGTGACAAATCGTATACAATCGTAGCTAATCGGTAATTTCCGTATAACTCCGCTGAACGCATAATAAAGAACATTCGGCTTTTTCCGTGATATGACATTGTTTAACTGTTTATTTCACGCGTGTGATATAGCTTTATTGCCCGGCAACTAAATCCTGATTGATATGACTAGCTAGGTCTATGTCGTATCGTATATTCAAAAAACAACGTATTGATAGGGAAGTATGAGATAAAAATGTCTTATCTTGATTGTATATAATTATTAGCCGATCGTTAACACTAAAAACACAGTTTCGTTTTGTTTGAACGGTGTTTTTACGTCATTTTTAGATCATGTTAGGCCATATATGATGGTCGAGTTGCTTATTGTAGATCACCCCATTTTTTCAGGGTAGAATCGGTACTGCATATCTCCCGCCATCCTTAAGAATCGACACTTTCTCACTAAGTCTTGACAAATCGATCTCGCAGTTGGATTCGAACCCATAGCGGTGAGGAGAGAGCGTTTTAGACGCAGCGTCTTTACTATCCCGGCAACGGAGGCGATGAAATAAATAGTACATGCTAAACAATGATAAAACAATTAAGCAGGGACAGAAAATAGTACACCAGGGCCGTAGCAAAACACCGAAGCAACCCACATTGTAGTGGAAGATGGTGGTGGGTTACGGATTTATGTTTACTTATAGCATAGTTGAGATGCATTCTGATTGATTGTTTGTTTGAATGGTATTTAACGTCATTTTCAGAACATTAAGGCTATATATGACGGTCGATTTTTTATGTGGAGGCAGACTAATCATTTTGATTTGGACAGAACCAGTAATGTTTACCTCCCGCATTCGTAAAAGTCGAGCTCCCACTGGGATTCGAACCCGCAGCGGTGAGAGGCGAGAAGGTTTCAGAAGCAGAGTCTTTACCCTCCCGTCAGGTCTGACGCTGATGTTCTAGTTACAAAAGGCGTTTGGTATGTGGTATGGAGTCCTTCTCCAAGATATTGTTTACCACATTGAAAACACTGCGGTCTGAGCAATTATACTATGTTCCTCAGTCTGTTGGCAGATTCACAACTTTAATGAGCAGACTTTAATTTTCTAGTTACTATATGAATAAACAGTGGGAGGTTGATTACACGACTTATCCATACAATTCATTCAAGACTACCCCGTGTGGTTGTCGGGGTAGAAAGCAACCACTGCAATCTCACATACACATTCAGAGGGTAGGACCCCGCCCCATTCATATTCATTTTGTCATTTTTTATCTTGCTCATTCAAGGTCTTTATCATGACACGTGGAAACGTGGCTGCATCGTAAATGGAGTGTCTACTATAGAATTTGCGACAACCCTGCAGTTCTGCAGCAACTCTGCATGTAAGAAGGTTCTAGGACAATTCTCCAAATTTTATCTTGATGTAAATGGAGGATGAGCCTGGCATGTTCATTCCTGTTAGGCGCCATAGAACCTTTCATGTGTTGGTGCGCCTTGAAAGCCATTCAATTCAAAACATTCAAGACTAATGACTAATTAACCAACTGAAGGTTGATATTATATACTTTATGACTAGTATGGTAGACCGTTCGTTATGCTTAAAGGGGCTGGAGGCGATTTAGAAGAGTGATTGGTGTCAATCAAAATACAAATGAAAACCTTCACAATGTGCTTCAGTTTCGAATATTCGGTCTGGAAAGCTGGACGATTCGGCTGCGTTATTTTGCGAAATCATTATTATTTAAATGGGTAAATAATTATCTTGCTAACACGGGTACATATAATTCAAATGAAGTGTACTTCTATCCAAAACAAGAAGTTATAATAGCCACAGCGCGGTATATGAATTACTCTTGATGATTTATACAATAAAACTAGCGGAGTCGTCTACTTTGCCAGACCAAATTATTTCATTAACAATAAAGGAATCGTACGGATAATAGGTCATAGTTTAGTGAATAAGCACGTTGAATCTGAAACTGAAACACATTATGATAGTTTTTTTCGAATTTGGATTGAACACCCATATTGCAGATCGCCCCTAGTCGCTTTGATATATTCGTGCAGAGGAAAAAACATGTGTTTGAGTGTTTTATTACGTCAATTAGAAATCACCCCATTCGTTACACCCTGGATTTTGAAAAGAAGACACAGTTTTGAAATGTTTCAAAGTTATTTTTAGATAATAAACTGAAGATTATGTGTATTATTATTATTATTATTATTATTATTATTATTACGAAAGCAGAAAGGGACTAGAATCGAAGTGGAGGAAAATATTTTTCTCGTAAAATAACGAGAACAGGTTGACAATGGTGACCATATCATTGAAGCGTTCGACGCGTTGTTTTTATCTTGGTCAATCCAGCAACGCACCCTCATGGGGTGACACTATGGATTCGATCAATGAAAATAAATATTTTCAGGGATAATTTAAAATAACGGTACCTTTCACGGAAGACCTACGTATCTTAGGTATGTAATGAATATGGACAATGTTGAAAGAACCTTTAGAAATGAGAAATAACGAGGCCGAGTGACCTCCAAGTTACCGAAAATCATGTTTAGTTATCATATGTTATTTGAAATCTGTTAAATTGGCCAAAACTATCTTATTTACGGTTTGTTATACCCTTTCCACATAGAAATGCCTTGAATAACAAAAAACAATTATTTGTGTTTTAATGAAAACATTATGACTGCGTCAATTGTACATGCAATTCACTTTTGTGTTGCAAGACTGGCACCGTATCCTTCATGTCGACTATGATTTCAGTGCAGAGAGAGAGAGAGAGAGAGAGAGAGAGAGAGAGAGAAAAAAGAGAGAGAGATGTTTTATGATTTATTAATGGCGCATATATAAATGACAAATAAGAATGTTTTACGTTTTCTATAATTCATGTTGTGTTGGGATATTGTCATGCTGATTTATTCATTTAATTTCAGACTTGATTGCTAGATCATGCACATCATTTGTAAGCCTTGTACTTGCAACTGTCTCTTCATTCTCATCAAAGCTCAGGCCTAGAATAGTCATGGTAATCTGAAGAAAGAAATGTCATGTTTTGAATGTTGTAATTTATATCTTTATACCGCATAATATACAGGTTAACATGAAGACATTGGAGAAAAATATCCACGTCAAAATGTAAATACGCCCAACTTGTGGTCGAGAGTCACGGTTTCGATCCCACTACGAGCATACCAAGCATAGTATTCTCGAACATTTTGAGCCCAAGTCATAACCTCAAGCTCAGTCCTCACTTTTACACGATCATATTTAATGGCCATGAAAATACTTTACACAAAGAATGATAAGCAGACAATACACAGCTGCACTTAAAAGACAAACTATTCTCTTGGGTGTGTTTGTTGTTTCCTAAGGATCATCCTTTGTCAGTATTTATTAACAAAAATAACTAAGGTGGGGGTGGTATTGTGCACTAGGCTATTAAGCGGGCATGGAAGATGATTGCATTGGAAAATGCATACCCGGTATACCTTAAAACAATATAAACAAAAAGAGATGTAAAGTGAACGATACTTGATAATAAAGATGGACAGAGCTATGCACACAGCAACATTTAAAAATAATAACAAAGTTTCCAGCGTAATAAACATCAAAGTTTCCAGCGTAATAAACATCAAAGCCATCAAATTATTCCCTGGGTTGTGTTTGTTGCTTCCAAAGTATCTCCCTTGTTTGTGTTTATTAACAAAAATAACTAAGGAGGAGGCGGGGGTGGTGTGGTATTGTGGATGGAGAACGAGGCTTTTGAGGGGGCATGGAAGATGATTGCACGGGAAATATTATACCCTGTATACCTTTAAACAATATTTAAAAAAGGAGATGTGAAATGAACGATACTTGATAATAGAGATGGACAAATGGTCCCGCACTTAAAATACCCACCTACAAAAAATCAGTTGACGATACCCACCTTTCTCTATTACTACCAATTAGTTAGGGGTGGGCACGTAGTAGGTAGGGGGTAGGGGGAACATTGATGTAACTTTGCTGTAAGCAAGTAAATATTGTTTTAACAGTTGGGTTGTTGGTGGGTGGGTGTAGAGGATTGAGGTGAGCAGTATGTTCCATAATTACAGTGTAGAAATAAACAACACCAAATTACAACCAAACCATTTTAAACATGGGCACCAACCTCCGCACCCCTCTCCGACATCACCCCAACAAAAATAAACAAGCGAGCGTAAAAAAGCTGCCGATAAGTAAATAAACTTGACTGTGGGCCTGTGAACTGATAGGAACGCAAATAATTGTTTGTATAATAAATGAAAATCTGGGAGTTATCAAGCTCAAATAAGAGTTGCTGTATTTATCAAAAGCAAGAACTACGCAATGGATGCTTCAATAGTGTTCACTGTGAAACTTGGCGAAGGTCTATTGATATAATCTTTAATGATATTTAAATAAATTAACAACAGAGACTTTTTAACGTTTCGGCTTGACAACCTTCATCAGAATTTATGATATAATCATTAAAATACAAATTGATAAAAAATCAAAAGTCATTTTAAGTGACAGTGTGGGCAAGCTGATTTGCTTCTTGTTCGCTTCTTTTTGACATTATAAATAAAACCGATATCCATGAAAATACTTTTAAAGGGTAGCATTTATTTCATGCCAATACTTCCGATTTCATTCAGTTGCACTTACGATTTCATTTTGCTCCGTAAACATCCCTGGCACAGAAAGATCCCGGAAACATTTCCGCATTCTACACTGAGTAGACTGATCTACAAAAACGTCAAATCCAAAGGCGAAACGGTAACCTTTTAACGTTCCAAAATATGTGTTTATACCATTCAAGTTGTTTAGACGAGTTCTCTATGAATTCAAGTTGTAAAGCATGCTTATCGCCAACTACATGAGTCACAGTCTGTTAACCACAGACAAATGCAAAACCCATATAAGGATAAGCTGCCTTCGGCAGCTGAATAAGAGCCAATAAATAAAACATCCGAATCATATTAAAGTCATAT
This sequence comes from Cyrtodaria siliqua, assembly GCA_037043455.1. Taxonomy (NCBI): domain Eukaryota; kingdom Metazoa; phylum Mollusca; class Bivalvia; order Adapedonta; family Hiatellidae; genus Cyrtodaria; species Cyrtodaria siliqua. Next base: position 256,791 of record JAWPHD010001665.1, read on the forward strand.
AAACAGACACAGAAAATAGACCAATTTAGTCAACTGGATACTAATTGATAAGCGAATACAAAGCGTTTAAAGTGCGTGAACGATGAACATGGTAGAGCATTTGTTGGCAAACGTCAAAAAAAAATTAAGAAACATGTAAACATGACCATTAAACTCTAATTAAACACCCGATATTTGGTAAAATTTCAAAATAATTGGCACAGCTCAATTAGTCTTTTCATGACAAAATTGAATACGTGGGTTTGGCCTTTGTCATGAATCATTGAGGATTTGCGGGCCGTTACACGTAATTCATGATTTAGTAAGATCATTTAAAAAGACAGACTGAAATTATAAACGGACATGGACTCGTATTCATTAAGCAAATTAAGTGGACCATATTACTTCAGTCAAAATTTAATTTTTGTTTACACATTTTTAAATATCCTTATTAATCTCTCAGGGACACTACAAACCATCTATTTTAAGATAAATATTTAGCTGTAGGTTTTATTTATCTATAACAGTATTAATAATATTAAAAAGAAAACGTCTTAAATCGATAGAAAAAGTTTTTAAAAGATGATAAAATATGACTTAACATTTTGTCTTTGAAGCTTTATGAATATGGATCCAGGTCTCTAATGCCTTTAATCGTGTGACTGTTATATATAAGTCATATTATATTGACAAATACTTTTATATGATAACATTAAAGAGACGTTCCTCCATTGCGATCTTCGTTGGGGAAAAAACAAGGACAAAGTCCAACAGGATAAAATCCTCCCCACTCCCTCTCCACTTCTCATTTGGCATAACTGGACAAAAAACTCCATGGAATGTCATAACAGGTTTGTTTATTGTCTCGCCTTTTCGAAGAAAAAAAGAGGCATAGGTGTTGCTTTTCCGGCAGCGGCGAAAACTTCAACATTCAAGTTTTGCGTTTAGGTCATTTCTTCACAAACTGTATGCACTAGACCTTTCAAACTTTGGTTATAGTTGTATCTTGGGTAGTACATCGCAACTTAACAAAGGAAATGTGGATGTGACTATCACCCTCCAGGCAAAGGGCAGATAAATTAATAATTATCACATTAAATTTTTGCGTTTAGGCCACTTTCTCACAAACTGTATGCACTAGACCTCTGTAACTTTGGTGTTATAGTTTTATCTTGTGTAATACATCATAACGTGACTTAGAAAATGCGGATGTGACCTTCACCCTCTAAGCAAAGGGCAGATAACATTTTTTAACCAATTTTACATTCAACTTGTGCGTTTAGGTCACACATTTTACATTCAACTTGTGCATTTAGATCAGTTTCTTAGAAACTGTATGCGCTAAACATTTTTCACTTTGGTTATAGTTCTATCTTGGATAGTACATCGCAACGTGACATAGGAAATGCGAATGTGACCTTCGCCCTCAAAGCAAAGGCAGTAAAATTAATAATTATTTTGTTAATGTCAATGTCTCCTCAACTAATTTTTTGGTATTTTCTTTTTATAAAATATATATAATTTTTGTTTTTAAACAAATGGATTTATATGTCATAACGTATACCACCAGTTGATGCTCCCCGCCCTTTAATACCCCCACCGCCCACCCTCACCCACCCACCCACACAAACATTATTTTTCCTGAGGAAATTCACTTGCCAACCTACAAAAAAATAACTTTTTACATTTAAACGGGAATGTACATATATCAGCAAAATGTAAACTTAGTTGATTATTTTGGTATATCATGTATACAAAGTTTAGCTCTTATTCTAAGTCCAGCCCCTGTTAGGCGAGACATGTGAATCCGCAGATTTCTTGTTTTTAGTTGACTTAAAATTCCGTAAATATTGTCTGATTTAGACATAATACATCAAAATAAATGTGTGTTATATATGAATTATTGTCACAACATAAGATTTTAATTAGGTGGATTTCATCCGGAAATGTCAGATGATGCAGGACGTATTTTGTCCGGGTTAGTAGGTGGGGATGGGGGCGTTGGGGAGAAATGTGTCCATACACACTGGAGCATGCTGCATACAACAGTAATATATATAATATATATATTTTAACTGTGAAATACAGGTTTTATTTCGAGTATCTAAGAGACAAATATAAATGTACATTGTCATTTTTTGTCAACCACTTAGCTTCATCCCCATTTCAGTATGTGACATTCACACTAACGATTGCTAAGTGCTGTTAGACGGTTGCCGAATACAAATCAGGAGTGTTAGTTCTTGTCCTTTTGGATCACCGAGACTAATCTGTGTGGCACCCTTTAAGCCAGTACTAGGCGTCACGGGGGATGTTGCACCTTATATTACCTCTCATGAAACGACTAAACCTGTTTGTTTGGTGCTTAACGTCATTTTCAGCACATGTTAGGCTTTATATGATGGTCGATTGTTTGTGGTGGAGGCAGACCACCTACATATTCCTGGGTAGAACCAGTGCTGTATACCTCCCGCCATCCGTTAGAATCTTCACACTTAAACCGAGTCTGATACTTTTCTCCCTTGCTCATTGTCGTTACTTTCAAGAGATACCTTTTCAGTATTTATTGTTATTCAGATTAGTGTTTGTTTAGTGCTGTGTCACTGGGTGTAAATCCGATATCAGCGCAACTTGATTCTCGACGAAAACCAGTCACGGTTGCTCATCGACAGTGGAATCGGTTTCGCCACGAATAGTCTATGATTTTCAAAGATATGGATTCTGAATGAAAATGGTAAGCATTTTGTTTTTAGAGAGTTTTTCACGCGAAATAATCCTGATATACGCTAATATGAGTTAACTAATTATGTTTAATAAAAGTGTTTTGCATATTTTCTATATAAACCACATTTTATACATCAATTTATAAAATGAAAGAATTCTTAAAAACTTCAAAACGTATTGGACTTTAACACATTATGCTTTATCAAAACATGTATACAAACCAGTAGAAAATAATAATTAGTTCATATTGTTTGTCATAGGGTTAAAAAAACACTCTTTTTAAAAAAAAAAAAAATGCATGTCACGGTTTCTCCCTGAATGTGTCACGGCGTCTCGACGACAACATTTTTAATGTAACGGTTACTCAACGACGATTTTTCTCTATTCAGAGTCTAACTAGCAGATGCAAACATTATTCTCTGTTGTTTTCATCATGTACAACGCGGTTAGACATTGTATCGAAAGCACAGGGACAGGAAAAAACAATAATATAGACAGCTGAATCAAATTACGGGATTAATCATAAAACTATTCCATTTAACATGCACGGAAACGATACATAGTTTAATTCATACCAACTTTATGAGTCTACGTGCGTACACTTACCTGCATAATGTTTAGTAGGAGAATAATTTCAATGTATGAACACAACCATCATTATGAGGTGTCGTATTGCCTTTGTAAACACCATTTGTTGATATCGACTATTCTAATATATCACCAAATGATGTTATTAATAAAGGCCAATACGGCTTTTCATACATCAATTCATGCGGCTTGTGTATGCTAGTGTCAAAGACTATAGTGACGCTACTAAATCATCATATATCCGTCATACCCATCATATATATATTTTTTTTAATATTCCATATGTATGCTATTGTAGTGTAACCAACATACTACAAGTTTGTATTCACTGGTGTACTTGTTAAAGGGAGAAAGAGCATGAAATGAGACTGCTGGAAATTGCCGAACACGATAAAAACAAAAAAGAAAGTGCACTCTCGGTTTGATTGAGACTGTTCGTGAACGGTAGTGAAAATGCATGCTACCGTTTATGCCCTCTAGCCCCGGGCTGAACATTAAAAATAGCCTTTCGATTTATTAATCCAGCATCACTTTGACTTTAAACATACTTGCATATATTTTAAAATCAATGTTGATTATTCAACTTGTCTCCGTTATTCTACCGTGGGTTTGAATAGAATACTGATGAAATATAATCAATATTATTCTCTGTGGTTTTCATCATGTACAACGCGGTTAGACATTGTATCGAAAGCATAGGGACAGGAAAAATGCAAGTGTCTGTGTACGTAAGATACGTGAAGACCTGAACCAAGAAGATAAAAATGTATGGTTTGGAAACCTAATGAGTGATGCAAAAAACTGTCAAAATGGTAATAAATTAAGAACGTATAGAAATTATAAGACAAAACTTAAAACTGAATATTATGTAAAGTGTAATCTAAGTAGGGGCCATCGACGCATTCTTGTTAAATTTAGAAGTTGCAATCTGCCCTTAGCAATAGAAACAGGGAGATATGCTCGATCGAAAACACTTGTTAGTGAACGACCTTGTAAATTTTGTACCAAGTCAACTACAGAGGATGAAACTCATTTTTTAGTCGACTGTGATTTTTACTCAGATCTGATATATGATCTTTTTAATACTGCAAGCCAGTTAGATAATAGATTTTTAAATTGTTCGTCTATAGAAAATTTATTTTTTCCGGATGAACTGTGATTCTTTTCAGTACAAGTTAGCAAACCTACTTCTTAAAATGTATAAAAGGCGAGTTTTAGCTTTATGAACGAATAATATTTTAACTGAATCACAGTTTACTCATTATATATATAAATACATTAAATACACATATATGCTCTTTTAAATTTACTACTTATATGTGTGTGAATATGTGCGTGGATGCATATAGAGAGAGATAAGTATATACAATTTTATCATTTAAATACATATGTTTTGTGCAGTCACGGTTAATAAGGCTATCCAGATTATTTTTTTTTTACCAGATATTTTAACTTAGTACCGTATAAGTCTTTTACACATTTCAAGTAATTGTTTTACATACTATAATAAATATTAAATGTAAGTATTATTCTAGTATATATATTAAATGTAAATACTCATTTATCTAGGGATAGTACATATAATCAGTTGTTGTATTATATATTAACTCTGACTGAACAAAACCGTCAAGTTGCACATTTGATGATGGAATTTTTATAATGTATATACATTTATAGTGTAGATATAATGAGATTATTGATTTGAAATATATGTGTTTTAAGTGTCTCATAGGTCGTTATTACGGCCGGGTATAAAAGTTTGTTTGTGTAATATTTGAATATGTTTGTAACTTTGATATGTGACACTATAATAAACTATTAAAGTCTAAATTCATAATACAGGCAGTTTTGACTTTTCGTCGCGCAACCGTGACTGGTTTTCGTCGAGAATCCATTTGCGTTGATACCGGGTTTACCCCCAGTGTGTGTGGCAGCTTTAAAACGTTTCACCGTCTTCAGATCAGTAGTGTTATTACTTACTGTACGTTTGGGGGTCAACAAGCCCAGTAGGGTAAGTGTGAGGTTTGGTGCACCCTAGAACCGGTTTAAACCTCCAGTGGCCTACTTTGCAACTGACCGTTCCAAGGCGGTAGCCCTATTGTCAACCCTTTTGTGTTTGTGATGTCGTTTACTTTTTTATTACTTTTGCCTTCTTGTATGTCTGTTTGCATGTTTGTTTCTGTGTTTTGTGGTTGACTGTCCTCCTTGAATGCTACTTTCCCTGTCCGATCTTTTTATATTTCTTTTTAACATAGAATACCGCTTAAGCCGGTGCTAGAGGGCGTGAGCGGTATTCCACCTTATATTACCTCTAACGATCTCAATAAGATCGAGTCTGCTATTTTTCTCTCCTATTTATGTTTCTTGATTCCAAGAGACGACCTTTTCAGTATGTATTTATATCAATACACGTCGCTACACATATTGCCATTGCCTCATCATTTTCCAAAGGAAAAACTTTTTTATTTGATTCAGCTGCCGTCTAAAAAACTTGAATGGTATAAACACATATTTTTCAATGTTCAAAGCTTGCCGTTTTATTGCCTCAAATGACGTTTTCGTAGGGTAGTCTACTAAAGTGTAGAATGCGGCAATATTTCCGGGATCTTCACGTCCGGGATTTTTTACGGAGCATAATAAAACCGTAAGTGAAACTGAATGAAACCGCAAGTATTGGAATGGAATAAGTGCAAATCGGTATTTTAATGGAGTAATACCTTTTTATGGAATAATACCCATTTATAATTCGGTATTCTCGTAAATACCGCCGTGTTATACACTAGTCGATGGGCTTATTCGCTGCCTATATGGTTTTCATAATTGCACATGTAATGGTAAGGTAGCAATGAACAGTTTCTTTGAGTTTTTCGCTTTGATAACGCAATCTTATAATTACACATGGTAGCAGTGAGACGTTTATCTCTGTTGTAATGCACACGCTAATGCACACGCATCCCTTACATGTGAATACCTGTATTTCTGTGCTGATGTGTACTTCTAGCACGTTGTGCTCCAAAGTTGAATTGTAATCAGTATGTAAGGCAAATCAAGGTATTTGAACAGAGAGAAGCGAAGTCGCCCACCTTGATTCAAAATGTTTGGTTGGAACCACTGATGGTAAAACTCGGGACGAATGTGCCTGGTAAGAAAAAAAACGGTCGTGGCGTGTTTACGTCAACATTATTTTTGTTCAATATTGTTTTAACACCCGTGACTTGATATGTTATTATGTTAAACTTCGTTTCCAGTCCCTACCCAGATATATGCTATTTCCTCTCGGCAGCTATTTTACGCTTGCGTAGAACTTTGCTTGTATTTTTCTTTCACAAAGCCAGTGTAACTGTCTACTTTGGCTAATTGTCATTCGAATTATAGTTGTGTTATTTGTGTTTACAACCATGATGAGCGGGTATACAATAATAACTGCTCCATTAATCATTGACAATCTGTGTAGTATCTAAATATATACTGAACAAAAAAGTTTAGCACGAAATTTTAGGGACATAGATTAAACATATTAACATTTATATAATTGTTGGTATATATTAGAAATGCTAGGTACGGATGTGATTTTCAAACAAAAGTGTTATTTTATTATTTTCTTAACGAAGAACACAATTACCTCTCATATATTAAAAACAACTTATTTCATTATACAAAGGTATTGCTTTGAACACATTTAATGTTTGGCATTAACAATAATTGCCCATTATGTCATTGTTTAAAAACGACTGAAATGTGTCCACAAACAGTTGTAATTCTCAAACAAATAACATTTAAAATTATCTCCCTTTTCATTGAAATGAGAACGATTTTTGATAACCTATAAAAGTATGTTCCCATCATATTTGCTTTATTTGTAACACCGACTTGTTTACAAATGACTTTGTGGCATTACTATCTTTCATATCTATATATGTCACTTTATTATTGACCCCGAACATACACGGCTTTGTATCTCGTCTAGGTACATGACAGCCATTGTATGTGCTAAATTTATTTTGCTCAGTATATGTCGTCTGCTAACCGCTAGACGGATGTACTTTTTTCACAAGTATGATAGCCACTGGTGTACGTCCTTGTGGCTCTGACAATTTCAACTGCATACGCTATATTTTAAAGGGACATATGGCAAGTTTACGTTTTTGAAAACCCACGGCGTCCCGTAAGTTTTTATACATAACTTACATTTTTTCAATCATTAATATTAATTATGAGAGTAGTAAAAAGTAAATTGTTTTTGCATTATTAACTGTTGAGTTGGTTACATAGCATCAATAATATATAGGAACTATTGGTAGAATAAGACGAAGCAATCAACTGAACATCTTATTTACTTATATGCAAGCAGTTCAGTTTTAATGACAAAATTATTCTGGATGAATAAATCTAGACAATAACTTCAATGCTTGATAAACATTTCCAGATTGCCGTGTGTCCCTTTCAATGATACTAATTCGAGTCACGGATGCGGAAAGTTCTGTATTCGGTATATAACCGGTAGACATTTATATATATATAGCCTTTCTACAGGTAGTATTGCTATTGCATTTTCCATTCCAAATCTCCATCTACCTGCGTCATCTTTAGCTTCCTGTTTGTTCCTGGATCTTTCCGGAATGATATTGTCACTAGCGTGTTTAAGTTTGGCACGCAGGTTGGTGACTCCTTCGCTCCGTGTACAACTCACAGTCCCCATTCCAAATCTCCATCTACCTGCGTCATATTTAGCTTCCTGGTTGTTCCTGGAGGTGTTCGGGATGATAGTGTCCCTAGCGTGTTTAAGTTTGGCACGCAAGTTGGTGACTCCTTCGCTCCGTGTACAACTTACAGTCCCTATTCCAAATCTCCATCTACCTGCGTCATCTTTAGCTTCCTGGCTGTTCATGGAGCTGTTCGGGATGAAACATGCGACACCGATCTAAGTCACAGCACGGGATAACAACTCCAGTGCAGCGCGCCTTCTCCGTGATGACCTGCGCGTGTGTGTAGTTCTAAGGATTATAGTCCCTCTGCCTTTAAACCAATAGGACGTCCTAAACGTATAGGTAGATTAGAGTCTGGACGGGATGACCTGCGTTAAACGTGATCTCTTAAATACACAAATTCGCCATGAGCTAGGAAACATGACATGATAAAGAAACATGCGATTTAAAGCTACTGTACTTAAAGCTACATACATTATACTTAAACTGGTAATAACTCATGAATATAGAAATCAATGCGTAAAATAATGGGATTTGAACCAGGGACCATGCACGTTTATTTGTTATTTAAAACCCGAATGTCTACCAACTAGACCACCGATAGTTGTTAAATACGCTGAAGCACTTTTAAAACTTAACAGGAGTAACGCAATAGCTTATCAACCGCTAAATAAAATATGGAGATAAAGTTGTTTTGAGACGGAATCCTAGTTTCAATTTGACCAAATATAGTAATACACCACGCAATGTTATTTTATATGTGCAACATGATGGACTATAAAGTGATACATCTTGAGGTGCCTTCAAATATGTTATTTTGCATCATAAAAATGATATTAAATATCATGTTATCAAGAAGTCCCTGTATGTCATAGGTCGTCTAGAACGTCTGAGTGTAATTCAGAAGGTCGTGAGTTCCGAGAATGGAAAACTTTTTTTTCTGTAAATAATAATGCTACCTTTGTACGAAGTGCACAAATTGGTGTCTATAAAGTAAATGTTGTCCTGCGCGTGTGTATGAAACCAATTACTTTTCCCATTGACATCAATGTTAACATGTCATATTAATGATTTTCTACAACTTCAAATCAAGTATGGATAATGCGCAGCAGTGTAGATAAAAACATTCCTCGCTGTATTGCACGAGGCATCTTAGCGACCTCGGTTGATAGTCTCATTCGAAGGGCTGATCAGGTGTGAACTTCCTTTTAAGTATTTCGGGAATAAATTCAAATTCAGTCCTGGTCGGGATAGGATATAAGATTGATACCATTTCTAATGTTGAACATACACGGTACAGTTTCAGTTGATACCATTTCTATTGTTGGAACATACACAGTACAGTTTCAGTTGATACCATTTGTAATGTTGGAACATACACAGTACAGTTTCAGTTGATACCATTTATATTGTTGGAACATACACAGTGCAGTTTCAGTTGATACCATTTGTAATGATAGAACATACACAGTACAGTTTCAGTTGATACCATTTCTATTGTTGGAACATACACAGTACAGTTTCAGTTGATACCATTTCTATTATTGGAACATACACAGTACAGTTTCAGTTGATACCATTTCTAATATTGGAACATACACGGTACAGTTTCAGTTGATACCATTTCTAATGTTGAACATACACGGTACAGTATCAGTTGATACCATATCTAATGTTGGAACATACACGGTACAGTTTCAGTTGATACCATTTCTAATGTTGGAACATACACGGTACAGTTTCAGTTGATACCATTTCTAATGTTAAAACATACACGGTACAGTTTCAGTTGATACCATTTCTAATGTTAGAACATAGACAGTACAGTTTTTCTAATGTTAGAACATACACAGTACAGTTTCAGTTGATACCATTTCTAAGGTTGGAAAATACTTTGAGAAAGTATGTACATATTTACATAACGGGACATGTTTGGGATACATATGAACGATTGCATCTGTTCGAGCGGAAGTGATTTTTGAGGAAATTTACAAAACATTGAACCTCTGCCCCCAATGTTTGCTCTCTTAACCCAATATTGAAAACGCTCCTACGCATGTGTTCACTTGTAAAGAACTAAGTCATACCATTGTAACTATCATATTGGCTTTTAAGTGTTATATCTAGTTAGTGATTATTAAGCATAATTTTAACAAAATAGTCATCCAAATATAGCGACCGCAGGGAGGAATGCTGTGGGTTTATTTCGTTAAAGGGACACACGGCAATCTTGTAATGTGTATCAAACATTATCATCTCGATTAATTAATTTAGTATCATTTTCACTGTAATACTGCTTGCGTGTAATTAAATAAAATGCAGAGTTGTTTTGTTTTTTCTTCGTTACTCTACCAAATGTGTAAATATAGTTTCGATGCAAAATAATCGACAGTTAGCAAAATATAAGCAGAATATTTTAATCATTAATAAATATTAATGATGGCAAAAATGCAAATTATAAAGAAAAATAACGGGACACCTAAAGTTTTAAAAAATTTAGATTGCCATGTGTCCTTTTAAAATTCCACTTAATAAATTAATAAATGCTAACTTAGTAAGTAGCCTACATTTCAACAATTTAATGAACGATGTCATTGATATGAACATTAACATTTACGCGAGCGCAGTGTACCATTGTATTTGTACGCATGTATCCTTGTATTTTGAGACATGCACAATGCGCATTGAACACACGTAATACAATAGTGGTGGCACTTAATAAAACAGAGACATAATCTGCGTTTTAATGAAATAAGTGTATACAAGTTTGAAAATCTAGTAGATCTGGTTTGATTGAAAAGTAGGTTAAACACTAAAATACATATCTAGTTATTAATACACCAGTTGTTGAACCCAGTCGTACTTTGTTTGAATAAGTCGATATATCAATACATAAGGAACATGACCAACTAAGAAGATTAATGTATGTACGTTCCAGAGATACAGCGTTTTACAGCATTTATCTCTCCCTGGACATTTACATATATACGGTCAAAATCTATATTGTGTCAAATGAAACAATGCCGGTGTTTACTGAATATACTACATATATTCATAATATTTATTTACCGACACTTTGAAATGAGGCAACTCTGCGGGGATAGTAATGAATAAGTTGGTGAAGTTGTTCCGCGTGTTGTAGAACAGATATTAGTTTATGTAATGTTTACACCGGACTAACAAATCAGCAAGTACCTATGTATCTGACATATCGAAGTACGTCTTTTAAAGTTTTCACATCCTTGCGTTACTATTCAGAGGCATTTAGGAATAAGTAAATGGTAACACAGCGATATGTATAATACCATGTGTAAAATAGATCATGTTGTAAAACTTATTTGAATGTAATTTTAATTTTCCGACAATTTAAAATAAAGACAACTCTGCAGGGATAGCAATAAAGTCATGGTAAAGTTGTTCCGCGTGTTGTTAAAAAATATGATTTTATGTACTTTTTACAACTGACACAAAACAACAACAAAATGTACCTATGTATCTGACATAGCAGAATATGTATTTTGGAGTTTTCATATCCCTGCGTTAACATGCAAAGTCATTAAGGAAAAAATAATTGTAACACAGAAATATATATAATACTATTTGTAACATTTATCATATTTGAAAAGAACTTACTTGCATGTAATATTGATTTTCCGACAATTTGAAATAAAGACAACTCTGCAGGGATAGTAATGAATAAGTCGTGGTAAAGTTGTTCCGCGTGTTGTAGAACAGATATCAGTTTATGTACTGTTTATATCAAACAAATCAGCAAGTACATAGCAAAATCTGCTCTTTGGCGTTTTCATATCCCTGCGTTAACATGCAATGGCATTAATGAAAAGGTAAATGGTAACACAGAGATATACATACTACTATTTGTAAAATTGATAATGTTAGAAAGCCTACTTGAATGTAATAATAATTTTCCGACAATTAAACAAAAGACAACTCAAAGGGGAGAGTAATGAATAAGTTATGTTAAAGTTGTTCGGCGTGTTGCAGAATTTGTTTTATTAGTTATTTGAATTTTTTGCAGAGCACATGGGCTCACATTTCCTGCCTGGCAAGTATATTCACCCAAGCCCTTAGGCAATCTACCCGTAACGTGCCACTATTTCATTATTTACACGTGACGCCGCTAATGTTTACGTTTATGACGTCAACGCTCTAAACTTCGTCAAATTTGGTGGATTTCTTAGCTGTTGGTGCGACTATAAACTCCAATTCAATTCAATTCAAAAGTATTATATTATCTATAAAATGGCAAACATCACTACTTACTATTATGTCAGGCTTTCAAAGCGCAAAAAGGGTACAGAAGAAACAATCGCCGGTTTTCACAACGAATCGACAGTTAATCTCAGCCATTTAGTTTTATGTATTGAAGTTATGAGGCACCCAATGTTCAAATGTTCACGTCGCGAGACGTAGACATGGGCTCATGTATACGGCGCATTGACAAATGAAATCCCGAGAGTTTTGTTTTACAGTATGACAATAGTTTATGTACTGTTTACAACAGACACAAATCAACAACAAAATTTACCTATCTTTCTGACATAGCAAAACCTGTTGTTGCTTCCATGTTTTGCAATAACAAATAATCGAAACATCGTACATTAATTTAAATTATTCGATAATTGCGTACCAAGTGTTTACAATATAGTTCTAGTTAGTAATATAAATCACTATAATGGATCAAACAAGTCGGAAACATGAAATGAGTGGAAAGATGGATGATATTGTATCGCTAAAACACTTGTTTCTGCGATGCGTGTATTACTTTTTTGTGTGAACGATACAGAATGCTGTACAGCTTAAAGGGTCACATGGCATTCTTGACGTTTTTGCTCTACTGGCCGAAGGCCAGCAGAGCTTATGGGATGGCATTTTGTCCGTTGTCCGTCGTCCGTTAATTTTTGCCTTGTGAACACGATAGGGCCTTCATTATTAGTCGGATCCTTACCAAACTTTACCAAGGTCTTTATTATTTAAATGAAAGCTCGGAATAGTTTTGAAAACCAGCCAGATCGAATTAGTTTCACCGGAGTTATGACCCTAGATTTGCTGAAAAATGACATTTTCTGCCTTGTGAACACTCACCTTCATTTATTATTTTATCTTTACCAACCTTGCACAGCATGTTTATATCAATAAAATCTCGGAGAAGTTTGAAAACCAGCCAGATCGAGTTTGTAACACTAGAGTTATGACCACTGAATTGCAGAAAAATGTCATTGTATGCCTTGTGAACACTCTAGCATCTTCATTTATTATTTGATCTTTACCAAACATGCAAAGCTTGTTAATATCAATAAAAGCTCGGACAAGTTTGAAAATCAGCCAGATCGGATCAGTAACACCAGAGTCATGGCCCTTGATTTGCTAAAAAATGCCATCTTCTGCCCTGTGAACACTAGCGCCTTCATTTATTATTTGATCTTTACCAAACGTGCAAAGATTGTTAATATCAATGAAAGTTCGGACAAGTTCGAAAAACAGCCAGCTCGAATCAGTAACACCAGAGTTATGGCCCTTGATTTGCTGAAAAACGCAATTTTCTGCCTTGTGAACACTAGCACCTTCATTTATTATTTGATCATTACCAAATTTTGCCAGATTTTTAACAGCAATGAAAGGTCGGAAAAGTTCGAAAAGCAGCTGTATCGCGTCAGTAACACCAGACGTATAGCCCTTGATTTTTCTTAAATATGCAATATGCCATATTGCGAACCTGGGGTGATGGGTTAAAATCTTACAGCGAGACAAAAGACGAAAGCAATAACGCCGAGATACAATTTTCCGTCTTCAAACCTGCAAAATGTGATCAAAATTTGGAAAAAAATACATTTTTTCTACCCAACAAAACGTTTTATGACCGTCCATAAAATTATACACAGAAAAAGCGAGATGTTTTTCAACTGGGTGCTTCCAGCAAAACACTTCTTATTTACATTCATAAATAATTGATACAAACCTTATAAAACAACAATCACTTTTAATGAAATGTGCAGTCTACGCTGTGTTGTAAAAATAACCTCCGTCAACAAAGAAGTGAACTAGCAAAATGTCGGCTATGTATCGACTTCATTTTTTAAACTTTTGTAATTCTAATTTTATGCAGATTATAACAGCGAGAAAAAAGAAAATAATATGAACGATGAGTTTAATTCTCCCTCTAACAGTATGCACATTTTCAAGAAGATTGGAAAAAATACGTTTTTTTCTACCCAAAAACCGTTTGGTCACTAGTTTTACGCAAGCGTTTCCAACGTTGGCCTGTATATTTTTTTTCACACGGCATAGAAAAGCTGAGGTCAGTTCACTGCGTGATAAATTCTAAATTTGTTTATATATGGTAATGAAAAAAGTGCCAATCAGCGGCTAAATGTCAATGTTAATAAATAGGTAACATGATAGACCTTTTAAATAAGTTTATTAAAACTAATGCAACAAACATCATACCGTACTTTCCCCGAAGTCCACATTCCAATACACAAGTGATGAAGTGACGTCAAAGTTGGGTTTAATGGTAAAGTCGCACAGTGAAAAGATGTACGCGGACAATTGTGCCAGCTTCTTTCAAAATAGAGGACGAGTGTCTGTAGTTTATAAATACAAAAGTACATCATGTATTCATCCGATCTCTCCCCCACTCCACATCACCATTTTTTTATATGTCAACTTAATAATGTACACAAGTGAACTAGTGGTTTACAAGCTTATATTGATTGTGACTGCGATCTCAAAGGTAGATGAGATTTAGCACGAATATTCCCGTCAGACATAAAATATAGTTCCTGTAGTCAACCCAATCATTGATTATGTTTAAAATATAGCTCCTGTAGTCAATACAATCATTGATTATGTTTAAAATATATTTCCTGTAGTCAACACAATCATTGAGTATGTTTAAAATATAGTTCCTGTAGTCAACCCAATCATTGATTATGTTTAAAATAAAGTTCCTGTAGTCAATACAATCATTTAATTATGTTTAAAATATATTTCCTGTCGTCGACACAATCATTGATTATGTTTAAAATATAGTTCCTGTAGTCAACACAATCATTGATTATGTTTAAAATATAGTTCTTGTAGTCAACACAATCATAATTATGCATCAAACAGAGTCGGAATCATGAAATGAGTGACAAGACGGATGCTATTGTATCGCAACAACACTTGTTTCCACGAGGCGTGTGTATTTTCTTATTTATTTATTTGTCAAAGATACCGGATGTTAAAGACGGAAAAACTAGCCTTGTCTGTTTATTTTACGGTGAACAATACATGTAGAGAAAATTCGTTCTTTAAACGATATATTTCCATACGATAAATAGGTTTTGATGACGCCATCATTCCAAGTTCTTTGGAAAGCTTTAAAATGTCGTTTTCTCTGAAACTACTAGAGCCAGTAGTTAAATATTTTGTATTTACCATAAGCTTTCCTCTACCAGTTCGATCAAATGGAGACCCTGGGGTCAAATTTGGCCCCAACCTAGAGGTCACATGTTTTACACTTATATAGAGAAACACTTAAAATAATTGTCTTCTCTGAAACTACAAGAGCCAGAGGTTTAATATTTTGTATTTACTATAAGCGGATGGTCCTCTACCATAGTGTTTCAAATCGTAACCCTGGAGTCGAATTTGGCTCCACCTCAGGGGTCAAATGTTTTTCATAGGGCAAATTAAACAAAAAATCTTCTTCTCTGAAACCACAAAGTATAGAGCTATCATATATTGCATGCAGCATAAGCTTATGGTTCTCAACCAAGATTGTTCAAATTTTGACACTGAGGTCAAATCTGGTCCCGAACCGGAAATCATAGTTTTACATAAAGTAACAAAAAAAATTCTTCTCGGAAACTACATAGACTAGATGTCTAATATTTTGTATGTAACATAGGCTTATAATCCTCTATCAATTTTGTTCAAATCGTGACCTTAGAGTAAAATTTGACCCCACCGCTGGGTTCACATGTTTTACACAGACTATATAATAGAAAAAACTTTAAAAAGGAGAAAACAATTCTTCTCGATAATCACAGTTATACACTTACTGAGCATGAATTGACGGACACAACAATCCGACCAATATCGGCCCTGGGGTCTATCCCCACCCCACAGAACATTACTCCTGGGTCATAACCAGAAAACGGTTGAGATCCTCCCCCTTCTAACCACATGTACACTTACTAGGCATGAACAGACGCTTACAACCATCCACCAGGGGTCATCCTAGACCCTGGGTCATAACTTGGAAACCGTTGAGATCCCCACCATATAACCATATACATGTATGCTCTTACTTTGCGTGAACATTTTAAGTGGGGTGCATTTACTTGCAATTGCCTGCCATCGACTGCGTGATCTCAGTCTGTTATAACATTATAAGCTTATTTTCCTCTTCCGCAAAGACCAGGTGAGCGATTTAGGGCCATTTATTGTTTTATTTGTACTTGGATTGACGCCAAGAACTCTTCCAGATGGCATTTAGTCCATTTAACATTAAGCCGGATGTATTAAGTCAGGATAATGTGTAAGCATTTTCGAGAAAATCCCTCCAAATGTATCGTCAACTGGTGTCCAGCTCCACGTCGTCATCCGACTGTAAATGTCTACTTTACAAGTACCATATCAATGGTAGTCATCCGTGTAATGCA
The DNA here is from genome assembly GCA_037043455.1 of Cyrtodaria siliqua. NCBI lineage: Eukaryota > Metazoa > Mollusca > Bivalvia > Adapedonta > Hiatellidae > Cyrtodaria > Cyrtodaria siliqua. Next base: position 273,460 of record JAWPHD010001665.1, read on the forward strand.
CTGACTGAATACTGAATATACGACTAACACCTAAGGACGTAATTGACATATGCTTCTGTAATTGGTCAACCTAACTGAAATAATAAGTGTGAGGAGCTAGCGACTTCCTCTACGTGGTATCACTTTGACAGCTGCTGCCGTGTAAGAAGATTATACATTTTTAAGAGTTATGCATACATTGCATTTGCATTTAGCACTCAGTTGTATAGAATATTATGTGCACTTTCATGAAAAAACAGTTTTGGTAAAAATTAAATCAAGTCCTTTTAATCAAATCCCTAAAACAAACTACTTTTGTGTATGTTGAATTTTGCTAATCTATTATTTTCTACAACTATCAGCAACGCATAAGTATTTATTCCATCCATATTTTAAATGTGCGCTTAGAAAAAAGTGAGAAAATCAAGCCGTGCAGTTAAAGTTCTTCGCGTGCTTCAACTCTTAAAAAATCTCAGGATTTTGTGTTCAAAATTTTGGGCAGCCCTAAGAAGTTGTCGTTGGTGGTACTACGTTCCTTGCACTGTAGTCCGCTCTCATCATCCCATCCGAAATCGTTCTCCGTATTAATTATTTGCCATCATGCAATTTTTAGACCACGATGATTGCTTTATATTTGCTCCGTTTCTGTCGTTATATTTCGTAAATTGTGCGAATGAAAGCACAAATATACGATGCTGGCGAAAAGGTTGAGGAAAAACGTTGCATTCGGCAAACGAGAGAAATTGCATTGCTTTTAAATGGGTCATGAACGAATTGGTTAGGTTATTTCCGAGAATTCGGGAAACTTGAATTATCCTTACTATCGGATAGATTCTTATGGTTCTTTAACGTTCTCAGATGTATGTTAAGGGTTTTAACGTCGCTTTTTACTATCGTTCGGTCATATCACGACGGTATATACGTAGTAAATACAATGCTCAATTTTATTTGCTGCCACGCTAAATAACCATACCGGAGACACATGACACGATACCCCCACCGAGTAACAGTTTTTTGAAACCACGCTAGAATACCACGCCGTAGACACATGGCACGAAACCCCACCGAGTCACATTATTCTGACACCACGCTAGAACACCACGCCATAGACACCTGGTACGATACCACACCCAGTCAAATTATTCTGACACCACGCTAGATCACCACACCATAGACACATGTCACGATATCCCACCAAGTCCAATTATGCTGACACCACGCTAAAATGCCACACCGTAGACACATGGCACGATACCCCAGTCAAATTATGCTGACACCACGCTAGAATACCACACCGTAGACACATGGCACAATATCCAACCCTGTCGCATTATTCTGAGGCAAACAAACGAACATTGTTATGAAGTCTTAAGAATGATCTGGTCGTGGATTAAACCCACGACCTCCCGAATGTGATGCGAACGCTCTACCACTGAGCCATCGACATGAATATTACAGCAACCCGTCCTCGATAGGGTAAACTCCGGTTTGTGGGACCGCCCGGTTTACATGAATATTACAGCAACCCGTCCTCGATAGGGTAGACTCCGGTTCGTGGGAACGCCCGGTTTACATGAATAGTACAGCAACCCGTCCTCGATAGGGTAGACTCCGGTTTGTGGGACCGCCCAGTTTACATGAATATTACAGCAACCCGTCCTCGATAGGGCAGACTCCGGTTTGTGGGACCGCCCGGTTTACATGAATATTACAGCAACCCGTCTTCGATAGGGTAGACTGCGGTTTGTGGGACCGCCCGGTTTACATGAATATTACAGCAACCCGTCCTCGATAGGGTAGACTCCGGTTTGTGGGACCGCCCAGTTTACATGAATATTACAGCAACCCGTCCTCAATAGGGCAGACTCCGGTTTGTGGGACCGCCCGGTTTACATGAATATTACAGCAACCCATCCTCGATAAGGCAGACTCCGGTTTGTGGGACCGCCAGATTTACATGAATATTATAGCAACCCGTCCTCGATAGGGTAGACTCCGGTTTGTGGGACCGCCCAGTTTACATGAATATTAAAGCAACCCGTCCTCAATAGGGCAGACTCCGGTTTGTGGTACCGCCCGGTTTATATGAATATTACAGCAACCCATCCTCGATAGGGCAGACTCCGGTTTGTGGGACTCCCCGTTACATGATTATTACAGCAACCCGTCCCGATAGGGTAGACTCCGGTTTGTGGGACCGCCCAGTTTACATCAATATTACAGCAACCCGTTCTCGAGAGAGTAGACTCCGGTTTGTGGGACCGCCCGGTTTACATGATTATTACAACACGTACTCGGTAGGGCAGACTCCGGTTTGTGGGACCGCCAGGTTTACATGAATATTACAGCAACCCATCCTCGATAGTGTGGACTCCGGTTTGCGGGACCGCCCTGTTTACTTGAATATTACAGCAACCCGTCCTCGATTGGGTAGACTCTGGTTTGTGGGACCGTCCTGTTTACATGATTATTACAACAAGTCCTCGATAGGGTAGACTCCGGTTTGTGGGAACGCCCGGTTTACATGATTATTACAGCAACCCTTCCTCGATAGGGCAGACTCCGGTTTGTGGGACCGCCCGGTTTACATGAATATTACAAAACGTCCTCGATAGGGCAGACTCCGGTTTGTGGGACCGCCCAGATTACATGATTATTTCAACACGTCCTCGATAGGGCAGACTCCGGTTTGTGGGACCGCCCGGTTTACATAAATATTACAGCAGCACGTCCTCGATAGGGTATATTCCGCTTTGTGGGAGTGCCGGATTACAGGCATATTACAGAAACCTGTCTTCGATAGGGCAGACTCCGGTTTGTGGGACCGCCCGGTTTAAATGAATATAACAGCAACCCGTCTTCGATAGGGTAGACTCCGGTTTGTGGGACCGCCCGGTTTACATGAATATTACAGCAACCCGTCCTCGATAGGGCAGACTCCGGTTTGTGGGACTCCCCGTTACATGATTATTACAGCAACACGTCCTCGATAGGGTAGACTCCGGTTTGTGGTACCACCCGGTTTACATGAATATTACAGTAACCCGTTCTCGATAGGGTAGACTCCGGTTTGTGGGACCACCCTGTTTACATGATTATTACAACAAGTCCTCGATAGGGCAGACTCCGGTTTGTGGGACCGCCCGGTTTACATGAATATTACAGCAACCCATCCTCGATAGGGTAGACTCCGGTTTGTGGGACCGCCCGGTTTACATGATTATTACAGCAACCCGTCCTCGATAGGGCAGACTCCGGTTTTTGGGACCGCTTGGTTTACATGAATATTACAGCAACACATCCTCGATAGGACAGACTCCGGTTTGTGGGACCGCCCGGATTACATGAATATTACAGCAACCCGTCGTCGATAGGGTAGACTCCGGTTTGTGGTACCGCCCGGTTTACATAAATATTACAGCAACCCATCCTCGATAGGGTAGACTCCTGTTTGTGGGACCGCCCGGTTTACATGATTATTACAGCAACCCGTCCTCGATAGGGCAGACTCCGGTTTTTGGGACCGCTTGGTTTACATGAATATTACAGCAACACATCCTCGATAGGACAGACTCCGGTTTGTGGGACCGCCCGGATTACATGAATATTACAGCAACCCGTCGTCGATAGGTTAGACTCCGGTTTGTGGGACCGCCCGGTTAACATAAATATTACAGCAACCCGTCCTCGATAGGGTAGACTCCGGTTTGTGGGACCGCCCGGTTTACATGAATATTACAGCAACCCGTCCCCGATAGGGTAGACTCTGGTTTGTGGGACCGCCCGGTTTACATGAATATTACAGCAACCCGGACTCCGGTTTGTGGGACCGCCCGGTTTACATGAATATTACAGCAACCCGCCCTCGATGTTAGACTCCGGTTTGTGGTACTGCCCGGTTTACATGAATATTACAGCAACCCGTCCTCGATAGGTTAGACTCCGGTTTGTGGGACCGGCCAGTTTACATGAATATTACAGCAACCCGTCCTCGATAGGGCAGACTCCGGTTTGTGGGACCGCCCGGTTTACATGAATACTACAGCAATCCGTCCCCGATAGGGTAGACTCTGGTTTGTGGGACCGCCCGGTTTACATGAATATTACAGCAACCCGTCCTCGATAGGGTAGACTCCGGTTTGTGGGGCCGCCCGCTTTACATGAATATTACAGCAACCCGTCCACGATAGGTTAGACTCCGGTTGGTGGTACTGCCCGGTTTACATGAATATTACAGCAACCCGTCCTCGATAGGTTAGACTCCGGTTTGTGGGACCGGCCAGTTTACATGAATAATACAGCAACCCGTCCTCGATAGGGCAGACTCCGGTTTGTGGGACCGCCCGGTTTACATGAATATTACAGCAACCCGTCCTCGATAGGGCAGACTCCGGTTTGTGGGATGCCCGGTTTACATGAACATTACAGCAACCCTTCCTCGATAGGACAGACTCCGGTTTGTGGGACCGCCCAGTTTACATGAATATTACAGCAACCCGTCCTCGATAGGGTAGACTCCAGTTTGTTGGACCGCCAGGTTTTCATGAATATTACAACAACCCGTCCTCGATAGGGCAGACTCCGGTTTGTGCGACCGCCCGGTTTTCGTCTCCATCGCATGGCAAGGCTGGATGACGAATGAGAGCAAAGTTTCTGGCTTCAAATTATGCATTTTGTTGAGAAAATTTCGGGAAGACATCATATATTTATTATTTTTATGTGACAACTTATTTTGTGTTATTATATTAGAAAACTGTTGGAAAATGACTCCGGTTTGTGGGACCGCCCTGTTTGCATGAATATTACAGCAACCCGTCCTCGATAGTGTAGACTCCGGTTTGTGGGACCGCCCGGTTTACATGATTATTACAGCAACCCATCCTCGATAGGGTAGACTCAGGTTTGTGGGACCGCCCGGTTTACATGATTATTACAGCAACCCGTCCTCGATAGGGCAGACTCCGGTTTGTGGGACCGCTTGGTTTACATGAATATTACAACAACCCATCCTCGATAGGGCAGACTCCGGTTTGTGGGACCGCCCGGTTTACATGAATATTACAGCAACCCGTCCTCGATAAGGTAGACTCCGGTTTGTGGGACCGCCCGGTTTACATGAATATTACAGCAACCCGTCCTCGATAGGGTAGACTCCGGTATGTGGGACTGCCTGGTTTACATAAATATTACAGCAACCCGTCCTCGATAGGGTAGACTCCGGTTTGTGGGACCGCCCGGTTTACATGAATATTAAAGCAACCAGTCCCCGATAGGGTAGACTCTGGTTTGTGGGACCGCCCGGTTTACATGAATATTACAGCAACCCGGACTCCGGTTTGTGGGACCGCCCGGTTTACATGAATATTACAGCAACCCTTCCTCGATAGGGCAGACTCCGGTTTGTGGGACCGCCCACTTTACATGAATATTACAGCAACCCGGCCTCGATAGGGTAGACACCGGTTTGTGGGACCGCCCGGTTTACATGAATATTACAGCAACCCGTCCTCGATAGGGTAGACTCCAGTTTGTTGGACCGCCCGGTTTTCATGATTATTACAACAACCCGTCCTCGATAGGTCAGACTCCGGTTTGTGCGACCGCCCGGTTTTCGTCTCCATCGCATGGCAAGGCTGGATGACGAATAAGAGCAAAGTTTCTGGCTTCAGATTTTGCATATTTGTTGAGAAAATTTCGGGAAGACATCATATATTTATTATTTTTATGTGACAACTTATTTTGTGTTATTATATTAGATAACTTTTGGAAAATGACTCCGGTTTGTTGGACCGCCCTGTTTGCATGAATATTACAGCAACCCGTCCTCGATAGGGTAGACTCCGGTTTGTGGGACCACCCTGTTTACATGATTATTACAACAAGTCCTCGATAGGGCAGACTCCGGATTGTGGGACCGCCCAGTTTACATGAATATTACAGCAACCCATCCTCGATAGGGTAGACTCAGGTTTGTGGGACCGCCCGGTTTACATGATTATTACAGCAACCCGTCCTCGATAGGGCAGACTCCGGGTTGTGGGACCGCTTGGTTTACATGAATATTACAGTAACCCATCCTCGATAGGGCAGACTCCGGTTTGTGGGACCGCCCGGTTTACATGAATATTACAGCAACCCGTCCTCGATAAGGTAGACTCCGGTTTGTGGGACCGCCCGGTTTACATGAATATTACAGCAACCCGTCCTCGATAGGGTAGACTCCGGTATGTGGGACTGCCTGGTTTACATAAATATTACAGCAACCCGTCCTCGATAGGGTAGACTCCGGTTTGTGGGACCGCCCGGTTTACATGAATATTAAAGCAACCCGTCCCCGATAGGGTAGACTCTGGTTTGTGGGACCGCCCGGTTTACATGAATATTACAGCAACCCGGATTCCGGTTTTGGGACCGCCCGGTTTACATGAATATTACAGCAACCCGCCCTCGATAGGGTAGACTCCGGTTTGTGGGGCCGCCCAGTTTACATGAATACTACAGCAACCCGTCCCCGATAGGGTAGACTCTGGTTTGTGGGACCGCCCGGTTTACATGAATATTACAGCAACCCGGACTCCGGTTTGTGGGACCGCCCGGTTTACATGAATATTACAGCAACCCGCCCTCTATAGGGTAGACTCCGGTTTGTGGGGCCGCCCGGTTTACATGAATATTACAGCAACCCGTCCAGGATAGGTTAGACTCCGATTTGTGGTACTGCCCGGTTTACATGAATATTACAGCAACCCGTCCTCGATAGGTTAGACTCCGGTTAGTGGGACCGGCCAGTTTACATGAATATTACAGCAACCCGTCCCCGATAGGGTAGACTCTGGTTTTTGGGACCGCCTGGTTTACATGAATATTACAGCAACCCGCCCTCGATAGGGTAGACTCCGGTTTATGGGGCCGCCCGGTTTACATGAATATTACAGCAACCCGTCCACGATAGGTTAGACTCCGGTTTGTGGTACTGCCCGGTTTACATGAATATTACAGCAAGCCGTCCTCGATAGGTTAGACTCCGGTTTGTGGGACCGGCCTGTTTACATGAATATTACAGCAACCCGTCCTCGATAGGGTAGACTCCGGTTTGTGGGACCGCCCGGTTTACATGATTATTACAGCAACCCGTCCTCGATAGGGCAGACTCCGGTTTGTGGGACCGCTTGGTTTACATGAATATTACAGTAACCCATCCTCGATAGGGCAGACTCCGGTTTGTGGGACCGCCCGGTTTACATGAATATTACAGCAACCCGTCCTCGATAAGGTAGACTCCGGTTTGTGGGACCGCCCGGTTTACATGAATATTACAGCAACCCGTCCTCGATAGGGTAGACTCCGGTTTGTGGGACCGCCCGGTTTACATGAATATTACAGCAACCCGTCCTCGATAGGGCAGACTCCGGTTTGTGGGACGCCCGGTTTACATGAATATTACAGCAACCCTTCCTCGATAGGGCAGACTCCGATTTGTGGGACCGCCCACTTTACATGAATATTACAGCAACCCGCCCTCGATAGGGTAGACACATGAATATTACAGCAACCCGTCCTCGATAGGGTAAACTCCGGTATGTGGGACTGCCTGGTTTACATAAATATTACAGCAACCCGTCCTCGATAGGGTATACTCCGGTTTGTGGGCCCGCCCGGTTTACATGAATATTACAGCAACCCGTCCTCGATAGGGCAGACTCCGGTTTGTTCGACCGCCCGGTTTTCGTCTCCATCGCATGGCAAGGCTGGATGACGAATGAGAGCAAAGTTTCTGGCTTCAAATTATGCATATTTGTTGAGATAATTTCGGGAAGACTTCATATATTTATTATTTTTATGTGATAACATTTTTTGTATTATTATATTAGATAACTATTGGAAAATGTTTCACTGTGTTGCGTTTGGATGCGATACCACGAGAATTGAATTGGAATTGAATTGGATTTTATAGTCGCACCAACAGCTAAGGTCATATGGCGACTTTCCAGCTTCTACTGGTGGAGGAAGACCCCAGGTGCCCCTCCGGGCGATACCACGAGAGCAAAAGGTTCAAAGTGATTATATATAAGAACCCTGAACGAAAGTAAAAGTATGTCAGTTTGGTTTATTTTTAGCTTAGACTTTGACGACTATTTATCAAATCTCGAAACGTATCCTGTAGAAAACTGCAGGAAGTCAATATGCATATACTTATCAGTGGGCATTTCATCCATTAATGGAAATTGAAACATGATAAATATTCCATTCCGTTATTATTTGTTTGCTTTTAACTTCGGTGCTTTTGAGTTGACTCGCTTATCCTATATGTGACCGGTGAAAATTAACAAGAGGCTCATATTTTTCATATTAATTCAAACGTTAGACAAGAGGCTCAGGAGGGCCTGTTTACCCGAATTTCTCATATTAAGGCAAACGTTAGACTCTTAAGAGACCCAGGATGATCTGTTGCCCAGATTTCTCATATTAAAGCAAACGTTAATGAAGAGACCCAGAAAGATCTGTATCTATCTACTTGTAATATCATTATCGCTCTACTGGCTCAGGGCTTTATATGTGTTATTATTAACCGCGAGTGTAATTTTAGTGTGGCTTACGAGTTCAACCCAACGAAGTGGCACTTCTATGTTTTGTACCGATCGATTTGTAGGCTAAAATCTGATCTGATTGGTTAATCGTAAGGTCAATCTGACGTGACCTCAAATGCAGTGTTGTCAGATCCTTAATAGCGTAGAGTATCGTAGCGTGATAAAGGGTCTGATTTCAAACAAACAAACAAACATACACAAATTCTCAAGTTTATAACATAATAAACAAAGTTAGAACATAAATGGGTTGGTGCCCAATTGGTATTGAACTGAACATTCTACTAACATGGGCTTAAGCTATATTCTATAATGATACACTTCAATACGGACCATTAAAATTCATAACACATGAACCATACTTTATCCAGCACTTAAAGGGACACATTTTTTTTTTTAAAACTCGCGCCGTCAATTTAGTTTTCCATATAACTTGCAATTGTTCATTCATTAATATCAATCAAAAGAATAGTTTAAAGCAAACTTTTATTTTTATTACTAACTGTTACTTATATTGCACCAATTGTATATATATATATATCTATGTAGATCTACTGACAGTACATTATATGGTGTATGGGTGTATGGGTGTTACATATTGTTGCATGTAATAAGTGCATACTTATAAATTGAAGCATGCTAATTAACAACTGCAAACACTTACTGTCTCAAAATTCTTAACATGGTGTTTAATGATTGTTCAATTAAAGCTGTTAAAATATGCAGTTATTATTATAATTACTTGATCAATACAATTTAACACACATATAATCTACCGGTGCGTATTTCAATGATCGTAATGTAGAATAGGAAGAGAAATAAAAACTCAAAATTGTATTTAATTATATACAGCAGGTTTAAAGCCAAAATGATACGGATTAATAAATCGAACCCTAATTTAAATTCTTGATGAAATCTTCAAAATTGCCAAGTGTCCCTTTAATAGGAAGTTACGCGAGTAACACGTAACTATCGCTATAGAAACAACATAAATAACATGCCACTACACAGTAAATAACCCAATAAGTAAGATAATGTTACCGACTCAGTTTTGTTGAGCCGACTCATGGAAAGTAATGGCAAATGCAGCGTATCCCGATAACCTAGACCCTTACACATATATATAATTATCTAAACAGAGAGCATCTCACCATAACAAGTATGTGGAATTGTATTGTTATACTATACTGATCCGTTAAAGAAACGCAACACTAACTATTTCAATGATTTCATTGAACTGAAATGAATATACTTTAAAGTGTACGTGTTATGATGCTGTGTCTATAGCTGCGGTAATCATATCTCTTATAGTGTGTACCTACCATGGAACTACGACGCGACCCCTTTAAAAAGTAGGTAGGTATCATTCACACTTTCCCAGAGAGGTTTCTGAAGACATCACACAATATCGGCATAAACAGCCGCCATATTTAAATTGAACAAACCTTAAATTATACACGCGCATGCATAAAACTTAATCAAAAAGAAAAATATCAAACCGATCGAGTATGTTTTTGTAACTCATAGTATAATTTTCGACATTTTCGGTATTTTTTACTTTCAAAATATGGAACGTGATCACACGAGAGCAGTGAGATATTGCGAAAGTAAATACCGAAAATATCTGAAATTATAGAGTGCGTTACAAAAACGTGCTCGATCGGCGTGATATTGTTATGTTTGGTGGGTTTAAAGCATGTATTTGTGGTATGTAAGGCTTGTTCTATTGAAATACTAGTACGTCTATTTCGTATTCAGGCATTGCGTGATGTCTTCAGAAACGTCACCGCGAAATGCGTATGTGCACGGGGATTTACCGGCAAACGGACATTAGCCCCTAGGACAATAGCCCCTAAGCTCAAATTTGTATAGGCGGATAAAAGCCCCTTCATGATATTGCACATGCGGACTATAGCCCCTTAATTATTTTGCATATGCGGACAATAGCCCCTTCGCACTAGGACATTATCCCCTTCACTCTAGGACAATAGCCCCTTCATGGTTTTGTTAAGGAGGACAATATCCCCTTCCCTAGAACTTGTAAGTAATTAGGAATTGTTGAGATTATTGAAGAGCACCAATATTTATTCCTTCTTCATCTTTCTTCAAAACTTAATAAATATATAGAAGTTGGGATTGACAATGTTATTGATAATAAGTGTTTAATATATTCCTTTAGATTTCTTCAAAACTTAATTAATATAAATATGTAAAATAGATAGAATTTTGGATTGACATTTTGCATGAACAATGCCTTAATACAAATACTTTAACAAGTATTTCATAAAAAAGGAACATCAAAGATGTTTGGATTGAAGCTTTATTATGGACACTGTTTACTCATTTTCCAAACTGCTAAATTATTTGTGCTCATCGGTGTATCTCACCTTAATATTATGCATAATACATTTATGACAATTCCAATTCATTCATTCATTTAAAGTGATATTTATAGCCAATTAGTCAATTGATACAATAATTATATTTAGTGTTTAACTTGTTTGTTATATTAACACCTAACATGTGAAATTATTGGGAAATATGCTTGAAATGTATTTTAAAGTGTATTTATGGAGAATATTAGAAATATATGCATGTACATGTGTTCAATAAAATTAAAAAAGGTTCTGAATTCCTGGAATTCATATCTTTATTAATTCCCAATGCTTTTTATTTTTATTAATAGAATGTTGTTTATAAAAAACAATTCATGCAAATAAAATTTCAACACCATATTCAGACTGATTAGTTCATGCTTTCAAAAAAACATTATTAAGGGGCTAATGTCCTATGTAAAAGGGGCTTTTGTCCGCTTATGCAAATTTGAGCTTAGGGGCTATTGTTCTAGGGGCTAATGTCCTACATTCTGATTTACCTATACTCCAAAGCATGACTCTATGGAAGGTACATACTATCATAAGTTCTCACGGCTAGCTGTGTCTACAAACTGTCAATCAATCGATATGTTATTCAGCTATGATGTCTTTGTCACGCTCAATCGATTTAACTACGCGGCACGTGCATCCAGCCTGTAGTTACTTGGTTCCAGTCTGTAGTTGCTTATAACAAAATCCGAAAAATATATTTCGAAATTACAATATGTTATCAGTACCCAACTTGTTTGTCACTTTACCGTCTGTGTCAATATATAATTACACATAACACATTACAATATGCCATCAGTACCCAACTTGTTTGTCAATTTGTGTCAATATATAATTACACATAACAGATATACTCCCCAAAATAATTTAAGGACCAAAAACTATAAAAGTAATAATTACTTAAATCTTTAATTATAGTATTATTGATTTCATATTCACATAAAAAGTTAATACATGTGTGTAACAAAACAAATGTAAAATAATACAACTAAAATTGCAAAAGACAGTAAACTGTTCAATTACAGCACTTTATAATAGGACCAAAATTCTAAACATGATCCTTAAATTATTTTGAGGAATATAGTAGGATTTTACATTATTGACTGGTGCACGGCGGCGTTTCCTTTACGAGAATCCAGACTAGTGCACGGTTACAAATCAGTGTGGCGTTTCCGTTACGTGAATCCAGACTGGTGCACGGTTACAAATCAGTGTGGCGTTTCCGTTACGTGAATCCAGACTGGTGCACGGTTACAAATCAGTGTGGCGTTTCCGTTACGTGAATCCATACTGGTACACGGCTACAAATCAGTGTGACGTTTCTGTTACGTGAATCCATACTGGTGCACGGCTACAAATCAGTGTGACGTTTCCGTTACGTGAATCCAGACTGGTACACGGCTACAAATCAGTGTGACGTTTCCGTTACATGAATCCATACTGGTGCAGGGCTATAAATAAGTGTGACGTTTCCGTTACGTGAATCCATACTGGTACACGGCTACAAATCAGTGTGACGTTTCCGTTACGTGAATCCAGACTGGTGCACGGCTACAAATCAGTGTGACGTTTCCGTTACGTGAATCCAGTCTGGTGAATCCAGACTGGTGCACGGCTACAAAGCAGTGTGGCGTTTCCTTTACGTGTAAGTATTTAATAGTAAATAACATAATCGTAAAATAGGTACATGTATATGCAAACAAGAAATGTACACAACAGCAAAGAATAACTATGTTGAGAAATGTACACAACAACAAAGAATAATTATGTTGACATCCTGAACAAATAACAAATTAAGGTAAAATGAATGCATTGGTCGTAAATATAAAATATAATCATACAGCACAAACACCTGTGGAATGAATATCTCAGAATATCGGGTAGAGATGTTATGTGTTGCTTTGGAATGAATATCAGAATATTCGATGTAGATGATATGTGGTCGTCCTCTGGAATGAATATCAGAATATCGAATGTAGACGATATGTTTGTAATTGGGGTGAATATGCGATGTCGAAGGTATGCATTCTTTTGGAATGAATATCAGAATATCGGATATAAATGATATGTGGTCCTCTGAAATGAATATCAGAATATCGGCTGTAGATAATATGTGTTCCTCTGGAATGATTATAACAATATCGGATGTAGATGATATGTGGTCGTTTGGAATGAATATCAGAATATCGGATGTAGATGATAAGTGGTCCTTTGGAATGAATATCAGAATATCGGATGTAGATGATAAGTGGTCCTTTGGAATGGATATCAGAATATCGGATGTAGATGATATGTGGTCCACAAGGCGAACATGTAAATAAACGAACATGTAAATAAACCAACTTGTAAAAATATGAACATGGAACTACACGAACATGTAAATACACTAACATGTAAATACACGAACGTGTAACTGCAAGAACATGTAACTACACGAACATGTAAATACACCAACACCTAAATGCATGAACATGTAATTATAAGAACATGTAACTACACAAATATGTAACTACACGAACACGTAACTACACGACAGCGTATATACAAGAACATGTAACTACACAAACATGTAACTACACGAACATGTAAATACACGAACAGGTAACTACAAGAACATGTAATTATACGAACATGTAAATAAACAAGCTTGTACATACACGAACATGTAAATGCACGGACATGCAATTACACGAACATGTAAATACACGGACATGTAACTGCAGTACAGGGAAATACACGAACATGTAACTACACGATCATGTTATCACACAGCATGTAAATATGCGGACATGTAAATACACAACATTTACATTCACGAACGTGTAAATACACGAACATGTAAATACACAACATGAAATACACGAACATGTACCTACACAACAGGTAACTGCACGGACATGTAACTACACGAACGTGTAACTGCACGGACATGTAACTACACGGACATGTCACTACTTGAACAAGTAAACACACAATAGGTAAATACAGTAACAAGCAACTAAACGAATATGTAACTGCACGGACATGTACAAACACAACATGTAACTACAGGAACATGTAAATACACGGACATGTAACTACAGTACATGGAAATACCTGAACATGTAAATACACGAACATGTAACTACACAACATGTAATTACACGAACATGTAAATACACATCATGTAACTTCACGGACATGTAACTACACAGACATGTAACTACACGAACATGTAAATACACGAACATGTAAATACATGGACATGTAACTACACAAACATGTAACTACACAGACATGTAACTACACTAACTTGTAAATACACGAACATGTAAATACACGGACATGTAAATACATGGACATGTAAATACACGGACCTGAAAATACATGGACATGTAACTACACGAACATGTAAATACACGGACATGTAACTACACTAACTTGTAAATACACGAACATGTAAATACACGGACATTTAAATACACGGACATGCAATTATAAGAACTTGTAAATACACGAACATGTAACTGCAGTACATGGAAATACATGAACATGGATATACACGATCATGTAACTACACGATCATGTAATTACACAACATGTAAATACACGGACAGGTAAATACACCACATGTAAGTACACGAACATGTAACTACACAACAGGTAACTACACGGATATGTAAATACACAACATGTTATATACACGAACATGTAACTACACGAAAATGCAATTACACGGACATGTTAATACAAAACATGTAACTACATGCACATGTACCTACATGAACACGTAACTGTACGATGATGCATATACACAACATGTACCTACAAGAACATACTCGGACAACTAATAAATGGGCGGGCAGACAACACGTAAATACACAACATGTACCTAAAAGAACATACTCGGACAACTAATCAATGGACGGACAACACTTAAATACACAACATTTACCTACAAGAAAATACTCGGACAACTAATCAATGGGCGGACAACACGTAAATACACAACATATATCTACAAGAACATACTCGGACAACTAATCAATGGGCGGACAACACGCAAGTACACAACATGTACCTACAAGAACATACTCGGACAACTAATCAATGGGCGGACAACACGTTAATACACAACATCTACTATACGAACATACTCGGACAACTAATCAATGGGCGGACAACACGTAAATACACAACATGTCCTTACAAGAACATAGTCGGACAACTAATCAATGGGCGGACAACACGTAAATACACAACATGTACCTACAAGAACATACTCGGACAACTAATCAATGGGCGGACAACACGTAAATACACAACATGTACCTACAAGAACAAACTCGGACAACTAATCAATGAGCGGACAACACGTAAGTACACAACATGTACATACAAGAACATACTCGGACAACTTATCAATGGACGGACAACACGTAAATACATAACATGTACTACACGAACATACTCGGACAAACTAATCAATGGGCGAACAACATGTAAATACACAACATGTACCTACAAGAACATACTCGGACTACTAATTAATGGGCGGACAACACGTAAATACACAACATGTACTACATGTATATACTCGGACAACTAATCCAAGGGCGGACAACACATAAATACACAACATGTACTACGCGGACATACTCGGACAACTAATCAATGGGCGGACACGTAAATACACAACATGTAACTACACGAGCAGGTAAATACATGTAAATGTAAATACACGGACATGCAACTGCACGAAAATGTAAATACACGAACATGTAACTACAGTACATGGAAATACAGGGTCAGGTAAATGCACGAACATAAATGTAAATAAACAACGTGTAATTATACAACATGTAAATACACGAACATATAAATACACCACTAAATACACGAATATATAAATACACAACCGCGAACATGTAACTACAAGAACATGTAACTACACAGCGTGTAACTACAAGAACATGTAAATACACAAACATGTAACTACACGAAAATGTAAATATACGAACGTGTAAATACATGAATATGTAACTACACGGACATGTAACTGCACGGACATATAACTGCACGGCCATGTAAATACACGAACGCGTAAATACACAACATGTTAATACACGAACACGTAAATACTCAACATGTAACTACACGAACATGTAAATACACGGACATGTTAATACACGAACATGGAAATAAACGAACACGGAAATACACTAACATGTAATTACACGATCATGTAAATACACGGACATGTAACTACACGAACATGTAAATAACCGAACAGGTAAATACACGGTCATGTAACTACACGAACATGTAAATAACCGAACAGGTAAATACACGGTCATGTAACTACACAAACACGTAAATACACAACATGTAGATATTCAACATGTAACTACACAAACATGTAAATACACAACATGTAACTACACGAACATTTAAATATATGAACATGTAAATACACAGCATATGACTTCAAGGATGTGTAAATACACGGATATGTAAATCTAAAACATGTAACTACAGGAATATGTAAATACATGTACATGTAACTACACGAACATGTAAATATACGGACATGTAAATATACAATATTTAACTGCAGGAATATGTAAATACATGAACATCTACCTACATGAAGATGTAAATACACGGACATGTAAATGTACAACATTTTACTACAGGAATATACACGGATATGTAAATACACAATATGTAAATACACAAAAATGTAACTACTGGTCGGGGGCCACTTTCCGTCACTTATTTAAACGTCATATAATTGTTCAGACAAATTTATGTATCCTGGCAATTTTTTTATCTACTTTTGTTAGTCTATCTCTTCCTGGAAATTTGACACCAAAGAATTTTCTTTTATATAAATTATCGAAGTGGCACGTGACCTTTTTATAAATAGACTAAAACTGAGAAATCATTTCGTTTACAAGCCCAGTTTCCGTCATGTTTTTTATCGAGTGATAGATTCAACTAGGTCATGATACAGTAACGTTTTTTGAAGTAAAAACATGTTTGCAAGTCTATTCAACAATGTTCATTTTAAAAGTTGTATGTTACATTGTTCCATCATTTACCTCGATCGCTATAACAATGCGCCTGGTAACGTCAATGTTATATTTTCCACGATGTCAATTTACACTATAACAAATTTATAACTCTGTGTAAATAAAACAGATACAGGTTGTACGAGTTGCCTCTCTTTGCTTAATATGCGTCTGCCGAAGTGTGATAAAAATATGACACCCCAACACCAAATAAAGAAGTAAACACAATTTTCGGAGAAATGTACCGCTTATTTACTTTTTGGTTGTTTCTTCTGTTTCCAATCTTCAGTGCTAAACGTCTGTTAATAAGTAACATCGCGTAAGTAATTGCAGTGGAAATGACAATGACGGAAACTGGGCTTGGACGGAAACTGGTCCCTAACCAGTATACGAATATGTAAATACGCGGACATGTAACTACACGAACATGTAAATACACGAACATGTAATAACACGGACCTGTAAATACACGTACATGGAAATACACGAACATGATGCAACTATACGAACATGAAACTACACGAACATCTAAATACACGATCATATAATTACACAATATGTACTTACACGAACATGGAAATACAGGAACATGGAAATACATGAACATGTAACTACACGAACACCTAAATACATCGACATGCACGAACATGGAAATACACGGACATGTAAACGCACGAACATGTACATACACACATGTAATTAATACACAACATGTTAATACACTAACATGTAAATACTCATTTGTTGTAGGATAAAAGCTCGGAATAAGAATTTGCTTGCTCGTCTAGGATAATATTCGGTGCGGAAAATAACCGAGATACAGATTCTTCGTCAATATCTGTATTCAGCAGATCAACACGACATATATGTTGTTTACTGACAAGCGAGTCAACAATCTATGTCCAGTCAGAGGCAGTCATATTTACTCTCTCTAAGTATATGTACTTTACCTGTGTGAGTCTCGGTACTAACGAGGCAAATACATGTGCCTCATCATTATCAATATCATCCACAGTGATAGAGGTTAGTTGAGAACACTGAGGTAACTGCTGGTATAATGCTAATACTGACCCGGATATTCTGACTAATATAATAGTCTGTATACTACCGACAGGAATATGAACACCATGTATAGTCATATCATGCAGTGTTAATGTACGCTGATTGTGATTGTTGGATAAATCCATATTTGTTACAGTCATCTTACTCAGTGATATACGTTGCAGATTAGGATATTGGGATACATTTAAATCTATCCTATTATCTGTCATTGTTTGGTCGCTATATCTTATCTTACCTAGTTAAAGTACAGTTATATTAGACACCTGTAAGTATGACTGGAGGTCATCAAACGACTTGTATGGCATCGACACATCGTATAATCCCAGACTTGTAACGTTATGCAGAGTGTGTAGCATGGTAAGTAAAACGCCACATTCCTCAATACATACGCTATAAAAACAAAGACAACACAAAGTTGTTGATAAATTAGTCAAATGTATGAGACTATCGTTCGTTAACCACTTATTCCTAATGGTAATTCTTTGTATTTTTTCCATACGACCTAATAATGAGTAAAATATGCGATGGGTATCAGCATTAATATCTTCATCAAAACTCAAGTCTATGTCTATGGATTTAATATTGGAACAATTCAGGCTCATAATATCTGTCGATACTTTTATATTAGAGCTTGAGAACACAACGTCTGATACTTGAAACCCATCACGATTTGCTGTTTTGCTCAGTATACATTCCTGAAAGCAATCACATTGGATGGCATATACAGGTTTGACCATGTAAATCAAAGGCAGTATATACATTACACGGATACAGTCTATACCGTAGTATGTTGTTATCACCATTCATTACATGGACAATGTGTTGCGACAATCTGCATCGTAGTTTGGAGTCTAGACCAGACACAAACACTATTATGTTTGACATTTTACGAAGTGTTAAAGTGTCTGTACAAAGAGTGCTTACTATGTCAAACGGCTTGTCCGCTGCGAACACTAACCAGAGGGCAGCTAGGAATTCTTGCATCGTTTTATGAAAGAAACTTACACTGACGTATTTTGTATTATTTTTGCCTGGAACCTTAGATTGACAAATAAGTCCAATCTTCAGACTGACTTTCAATTGCTCATTGCCAATTTTCTTTCCAAGCTCATCTTTTGGAAATACTAAGTTCATGTTTGTTGGTGTCAACGAGTCAAATGCTAATTCACCAAATGAAAGTAATAAAGCAGTGTGCTCCGACAGTGTACTATTGTTTTGCAATACATCTAAACGGTTATCAAGTTTCAGTCCACTCAAACTATGTTTAGAAAGTCTTCCGTCCCTTTCAGATTTCTTTATGAGACATTCGGTTAGTCGAACGTACACACCTGACAATGAATTGTCCGACGTACCACTCTCATGCCATAATGTTACCAACCATGTGGTAATAAGTGGTATTTCAATCAAATGCTTCAGTATTCCCTTTCCGGACTTTTTTAAAAAATCATTTATTTTCTGTGAAAATCCTTTTGATTCTTTTGGGATACCGCAATAATTAATTAAAACCATTCTTACGAGAGATTCAACCTCTTTCTCTCCTATACCTTTAATGTTCACTAATTTACTAGAATGGCTAAATTTTGTTCTCAAATCTTCTAATTTCCAAGGTCGCGAGGTCATGAAAGTGGGACAGTCATATAAGTCATCTCTATTTGGTTTCCCTTGTTCCTTAAATTTATGGCAAGCTTCTTGAGACGGAGACCACTCGTCTATGCCGTCCAAAATAACGAGACATTTGTCTGCGGTTGTCTCCAAGACATGCCTAACTGTGTCTTTATATTTTGGATGCTCAAACAACAATTGATTGAAAATCATGTCAATAATAGCTTTATCAGAATTATCTACACTTCGCAAAGATATAAAGAAAACATATTCAAAATCTAACATATCTTTTTCCCCATTGGACAGGGAGTAATTCTGAGAACTTTGTTTTTTCTTTACCGTTCCTCCAGTCGTCCAACATTTGTAAACAGTACGTACTCTTTCCTCTTCCTGCTGAACCTACCATAAACGTGTTTTTGGCCAGTACGCCATCTTGGTAAAGTAACTCGCGGTATGATGTGATGCGTTTACAATCTGAGCTCCCTGCTTCATGTCGACCCTTGGACATATCTTCCTCCACAATGACGGATGTATAGATCTGATGAATGGGAAGACCTTCATCTCGACATAGTGGTGACAGTGGAACAAGATCTACATAGTCAGCGTACATATCCACTAAGCATTGTCGGAGTGACGCGGTATCTGTGAATTCAATAAAACTGTCAGACAATGTACTAGTATAAAGTACTTTCTAGATCAAGTATTGAACAACTGTTTTTTTTATAAATTCTAAGTGTTTACCCGACATTTTCAACCAATCAGTTGCCTCAGATTTTTAAATACTTGCATGAATTATTCATAAAGAATTTACTACTAGAGCTCTTCATAATAAGCAGCGTGGCTTATATAGATAATATCGATAAACCTGTGGTAAACACTAAGTCGGATACAGGTAATGAACAGAAATCTTCCCCATTAAGAAACCGTGATCGGTCGCTACGCTCACTACCTTTCGGTTTCTTAATGGATTAATGGAGAATATTTTTATTCATAGCCTCTATCCGATATTTATATAACTCTAATATACAAGTTTAATAGCAATATCTCGGTTTAGTGTACACAGCTCAATGCGACATTGCATGTACACCTCTCACTACGACATTGCGTGTACACATCCCACTGCGACATTGGTGTACACAGCTAGGTACGACATTGGGTGTACACAGCTAACTGTGACACTGCGTGTAACAAGCTCACTGCGACATTGCGTGTACACAGCTCACTGCGACATTGTGTGTACACAGCTCACTCCTACACTGCGTGTAACAAGCTCACTGTGACATTGCGTGTACACAGCTAACTGTGACACTGCGTGTAACAAGCTCACTGCGACATTGCGTGTACACAGCTCACTGCGACATTGTGTGTACACAGCTCACTCCGACACTGCGTGTAACAAGCTCACTGCGACATTGCGTGTTCACAGCTCACTGCGACACTACGTGTAACACGCTCACTGCGACACTGAGTGTAACAAGCTCACTGCGAAATTGAGTGTACACAGCTCACTGCGACACTGCGTGTACACAGCTCAATGCGACACTGAGTGTACACAGCTCACTACGACATTACGTGAACACAGCTCACTGCGACACTGCATGTACACAGCTCACTGAAACATTGTGTGTACACAGCTCACTCACTGCGACATTGTGTGTACACAGCTCACTGCGAGACTGCGTGTACACAGCTCACTGCGAAACTGCATGTACACAGCTCAATGCAAGACTGCGTGTAACAAGCTCACTGCGACATTGCGTGTACACATCTCACATCTCACTCACTGCGACATTGTGTGTACACAGCTCACTGCGTGTACACAGCTCACTGCGAAACTGCGTGTAAACAGCTCACTCCGACATTGCGTGTACACAGCTCACTGCGACATTGGGTGTACCCAGCTCACTGCGACATTGCGTGTACACATCTCACTGCGACATTGCGTGTACACAGCTCACTGCGAGACTGCGTGTACACATCTCACTGCGACATTGCGTGTACACAGCTCACTGCGAGACTGCGTGTACACAGCTCACTGATACATTGCATGTACACAGCGACACTGCGTGTAACCAATTACTTGTATGTATGGTTGTTATTTTAACACAAATTACACATTTTGATTTGATACTGCTATATTTTAAATTATTATTAAATAATAATGTTTCACTATTACTGCATAAGACGTTTCAGTGGAGATATGTCGTTTGAAACCTTCCTTCTTTCTGTCTATTTTGAACAGCATTTGCCAGCAAAAATAAAATGGAAACGGCACCATAGAAAAGTGATCAAAGAGACGTTGTACTAAGTGTTATTTAAATAATGAAAACGTGTTAAAAGAACATGTCGTTATGGCGATGAAAAAAATGACTTTCTTAAAGAAAAACCCGACGATCCTCCGTGTGATATTTCTTTACAAGTTAATAAACGGTTAAGTAGGGATGTGTTATCAAATATTTTCAGTTACGGTAGTTTTAACAACCGCGGCCATCTTGAATAAAGACAAAATCAATCTCAAGGAGCACCACTTATGGCACATTGTGGTACATCTTTAGTAAAATGAATGAAAGCTTTTTCAGGGCATGTCATTTATAATTCTATGTACAAATCGCATCGCGATGGATGACGGCCATATTAAATATGTGATGTCGATGAGGTCAACATAGGTATATTTACTTCTCTGTGAATAAGCATTTTCGGAGATTGGTTTGCAGTGTCCTTAATGTTTGTCTGTCATTAGCAATAACAGCCGTCTTGGATGAATAACCACAACAAAAGCACCGTACGTGTATAACGGGGTAGATGTGTGCTAAGATATGTAGAAACAGATTTGCGTAGTTCGTACCTCAGACTGACGAAGGTAAATTATGACGTGTCGTGTGGAAACAAAATTGTAGAAATAAGAATGCTTGCGGAAGTACAAATGGACGGCCGTACATACGGACAACCTTCCATAACACTTCATGTTTTGTATACCTACACATCGAGAGTTTCGTTGATTTTAAATGAAAACAGTTTCGTACCTTCTTCAGATATATGCTTTGAATAAGCAAGTGGTTGTATAGATTCCAGCGCATCTACTCTTTATTTCGTTTGCGAATTTTCAGACTCAATAGTTGCAACTCTAATCTGTGTCTTTTCATCGTCTGATGTTAACGCCGATAGTCTGTCACTTATGTCTGCCATGGCTGCTTTCAGTTTATTTTGCTCTTCAGATATAAGTTTATGAATTGATTCATTTTTCTGTCTGATATGCTCCATGTCTGTTTTAATAAGTTGAGTACTTTCACGTGTAGTGTCTAAAATAGTTTTGACATTTCGCAGGGTGACATCAACCTGCAAACACAGAAAGAAAAAGTAGTGTTTCGTTGTTTAAGTTATATATATGTATTTTGGGGGTTCTGGCTCAAATTTTTTTTTCCACATACTTGGGATATGAAATGGTAGATACTTACTCAAGTTTGATTTTTTAAAATCTGAAAACAAGTATGTACAAGAAATAAATATGAAATGGGTACCTACTTGCTCGGGTTTGATTTTTTAAAATTTGAAAACAAGTACGTACAAGAAATAAAATACTTGTTTTTCAGATTTTAAAAAATCAAACCCGAGCAAGTATCTACCCCAAAATACATAGATAATAAATCACCATGGTGATTTACTTGATTTATTAAAACTTTTTTAAAATAGGGGTAGTGAAGATTGCAAGTTTAATTTGTTAAATATAATTTAAACCTCAATACGTCTAAATCTGAGACATTCAGCGGTATACGACTTTAACCTCCAATAAACATTCATTTTTCTAATTGAAGCTGCGCCGCAACCAACACACACTTGATATTTTGCATAAGTGCCCTTTTTACATATTAGACACGGTAATGCATGACTTGTTTTTAATCTATATTTATGCAAACAGCAATAATTAGAATCTTTTGTAGGCTTATTTGTACATGGATTATGTGATCCAATTTTAAGAAATTTACAAACATTGATTTCCATTGTCTATTTTGTATATAATTATTTTTATATTAAATAAAAAGTTTTTTAAATATATAACAAATAAAGATTCATTGTCTAGTTTGTATATATTTATTTTTATATTAAATAAATATTTTTTTAAATATATAACAAATAAAGAGAATGGAAAACAAAGAGACTATAAGAAATTTAATACGCCTGTTTGATACAGGAGTGATAAGCAAAGAAACACTAGAACATAGCCTTATGGCTATTCAACCACCCGAGGCATTGACAAGAAAACCAATCCCAGCACCACGAGTTGTAAAACCAATTCCAGCCCCACGAGTTGTAAAACCAATCCCAACCCCCCGCACTGCAATCAAATTCCAAAGGAAACTTCAGAGGTTAAATCTCAAACATTAGAAAATTTACTCAAGAGACGACGTGCTAAAAAACAACGTAAACGAGAAAAGCAGAAATATAAATTACAAAAAAATATTATAAATGAACAAAAGCAGAAATATGCCAAATTACAAGAAAATGTTATAAATGAACTGAACGAGTTTAATGATAGAAAATCTAAAGAAGGTTTTCCAGAATTTAAACTGGTAGATAACCCGAAATGTGTTTTTTTCAAAGTATACGAGGCGCCTGTCAAGGAATACAAAGACCCTTTAAAACTATTTCATGATGGGAAATCCATTATCACAAAACAAATACATAAAGAGATAGCAGAGTTTGCAAAATTAAAACAAGGATTATACTTTCAATTCGGTCTTACTATAGATTTAAATAAAGACGATGGTGCTACCAAAAAACACGCCCAAACGGCAGTTTTATATAATGAGCAAAAGGTAATCTTAAACTCTGAAAAAATAAATGAGTTTTACGACGAATCATCTGCATATATACAAGAAAGCCTTGAAAGATATATAAGTGGAGGTTCAGGATTGGAGATAGATCACTGTGTTAAGTTTTATTTGAATATTGCAAAGTATGAACCATTAAAAGGTTCTTCATATATTCCTTTGCCTAAAGCAGTAGCTGATAAGAAGGCAATTATCAATGTAAAAAACGACGATGATCAGTGTTTGCTTCATGCAATAAATTCAGCTTTAAATCCAGCTAAAAATAATTCTGATTATCAAAGTATCCTAGTATAGAGTTCTTGAAGAAAAAAGGCATTGACTTTCACACTCCAATTTCTCAAATTTCCAAAGTAGAAAAACAACCTTGCTATCAACGTTTACGGATATACAACAGGAAAAAATAAAAAGGTAACTGTTTTTCCATATAAAATATCAGAACAACCAAAAGATATTGAGCGAATTAATTTGCTCTTAATATCTGAAGACATTGAGGTTGAAGAAGAATCAGAGAATGAAGATGATCCAAATAATGAAAAAGGAATCATAGATGACAACTATGACTCTGATGATCCAAATAATGAAGAAGGAATCATAGATGACAACTATGACCCTGATGATTATCCCGACAAACCAACAACAAAAACGAAAATAACAAAATATCACTATTGCTGGATTAAAAATCTGAATAGACTACTTTATGACCAAAACAAACATAAAGGTCAAACTTACTTCTGCGATCGTTGCCTTCACGGCTATTCTGGAAAAGGACTACTTACCAAACACAGAGAAGACTGTGAGGGTATCAACAAAAATTCTTGCAGAATAGAAATGCCGCAAAAAGGTGAAAATCACATAAAATTTAAAAATCATCAAAATCAGATGCCTGTGCCTTATGCAATATATGCTGATTTTGAAAGTATAATCAAACCGCAATCAATCAAATTTGGAAAGAAATCTGAAATTCAAAATGTACTCAAAGCTTGCGGGTTTGGATACCAGGTTGTCAGATATGATGGCAAAGCTAAAGAACCTGTTATTTACAGAGGTGAAGATGATGTTGAAGTGTTTTTAAATTGCATAGAATGTGAGAAGAGCAGCATTAATAATATATTTGCTCACCCAAAACCATTAATTATGACACAACAAAATGAAAAAGATTACGAAAAAGCAACACACTGTTGGATATGCAAGAATAAAATAGGTATGGAATTTAAAAACGGCAAAGTAAGAGATCACTGTCATTTTACAGGTGAATACAGAGGCGCAGCACATAAATACTGTAACCTGAAACTGAAAATAAGTTCAAATAAAACAATCATCCCGGTTGTATTTCACAACCTCAAAGGATATGATAGTCATTTGATTATGCAAAAAATACATAAAATGAAAGGTAATATAACATGCATCCCAAATAATGCTGAAAAATACATATCATTTAGTGTCGGCCAGCTTAGTTTTTTAGACAGTTTTCAATTTATGGCTTCGTCTCTGGAAAAATTGGTTGATGCAACAGACAAATCCGATTTTAAAATTACCAAAAATCAGTTTGGGGAACAAACAGAATTACTTTTACGAAAAGGTGTTTATCCATACGAATATATGGACAGTATGGAAAGATTTAAGGAACGCAATTACCGCCCGTGGGCAAGTTTTACAGTAGTCTTTCAGATGAAAGTATAAGTTCCAAAGATTATGAATATGCTCAAAAAATATGGAAAGAGTTTAACTGTAAAACTCTAGGAGATTATCATGATTTATATCTAAAAACTGATGTAACTTTGTTAGCAGATATATTTCAAACTTTTAGAAAAACATGTATGAATGCATATAAACTCGATCCCTTGCATTACTACACAGCGCCTGGATTATCTTGGGATGCTTTACTTAAACATTCTAAAATAGATTTAGAACTTTTGACAGACATTGACCAGCACTTGTTTGTAGAAAAAGGAATGCGAGGTGGCATATGCATGGTATCAAAAAGATATGCCTAAGCAAACAATCCATATGTGGCTGATTATAACCCTGACGAGGAAAACAGCTTTATAATGTATTATGATGCTAATAACTTATATGGGTGGGCAATGAGTCAGCCACTTCCATATTCTGGCTTTGTTTGGAAAGCCAAAAACAAAAAAGGAAAATATTCTAAACCAAAACCTGTCAAAGGACAAATACTTGAAGTTGATTTAGAATATCCTAAAGAGCTTCATGATAGTCACAATGATTATCCGCTTGCCGCTGAAAGATTAAAAGTAAAAAAAGAATGGTTGTCTAAATACCAGACAGATCTGTTAGAAAATAATAGCTTGATAAATACAGAACAACTAGTCCCAAATCTTATGGACAAAGAAAAATATGTGATACATCACAACACCCTGGAACTGTATTTATCTTTGGGTATGAAACTAAAAAAAGTACACAGAGTATTAGAATTTAATGAAAAACCATGGATGGCATCATACATAAATCTAAACACAGAACTTAGGAAAAAAGCTAAATCACAATTTGAAAAGATTTTTACAAACTTATGAACAACTCTGTGTTTGGCAAAACAATGGAAAATTTACGCAAGCGGACTGATATAAAACTAGTTAGAGCTGGGTCTAATTATTTTCTTTGGCGCAGGTAAATAAATCTGCCACACAGCTTGTTTATTTAAAAAAATCTAAGGCCTGTTTCTTACTGACACCAGCCTCTTTTGCAAATTTTTTAACTGCTGAGTAACCTTTCCAAAATCCTTTTGGGCTGTAATAAATCTTTTCCATTTTTTTTTTCTACTAAAGATTAAAATTTATATAACTATAAAGAAAAAAAATGGATATCACAACTGCACGATTCGATGAACTGCTCAAAGAGCAAAATCAATATAGCACAAAGAAATGGACAGACTTGGAAAAAGATAAAATATACACTATTACAGATACAAAAATAGTAGATACTGAATATGGTCCATCCATGGTATTAACATTATTAGGCAACGGTGAAGTATGGGCGCCTGATCATCTCAAAAATAAATTAGAGAAGAGTGCTGCTAAACCACCATATTATATGCAACCACTTGGATTGAAACCATGTAAAAACAACAAAAAAAATAGGTATCATGCATATGACTTAGTCTTTTCAAAGTAAACATACTTAGTCATTCCAAATCCAAAGAAATCCCAAAGTAATTATAGTTTTAAACTATTTTTTTTATGAAATCAATTTGTACGCCACAAATCCAGTTGCAGCCATGCAAACCACAATAAACGTAATTTCTCTATTCTGTTGATCCGGAGATGGTGTATAAAAATCACTCAACTTGGGCTCCGGTTCCAAAAGCAAATGTTTACCAGTTATGTAATAATACTGTTTCATGGCCTGGTCCACATCATCAAAAGTCTGCTCTGCATGATGCTCTTTTTGCAGTTGCTTATTAATAAAATCTAATCTATCTGTTCTTTTTTTATTCCACTCCGCTTGTGCTGCTTCCAATTGTTCCACAGCTTTGTCATGCCTTTGTCTTTCCTCATCTGAATGACTTCCCATTTTTGAAAAGAAATAATTTGAACCGCTAAACGCCAATGCGTTTGTTAATGCGCCACCTATCATCATTGCTACTGCACTTGGCATTTTTTATATATATTTTTTAAAATTATTTCATAATATCCGCAGGAATAATACCTTGCTTAATCTGCATATCCTTTGTAGCCATTGCTAACATTATATCCACAGACAGCATCCCCATATCTGTCATATTAAAATCCACTTTATGTGCTGGTCTTTTAAGTAGTTTCCTGCCAATCTCAGAATATCCAACAGTTAGAAGTGTTTCCACTCCAGCGTGATAATTATATTTACAATTGTTTTGCCGTCAATACTTGCTGCCATTTTTTTATATTATTTTTATATTATTTTTTTAAATAAATTATTAAAAACAATCAAACGGGTCTTTTGGTGCAACACCGAACAGCCACAGGTTGCACAGGTTTGCGTAGCAGATTTCTTGTTATAAATATACAAACCCAACCCAGCAATGCCTACTAATAAAACCAGACACGGTGGAATATAATTTTTTGTATACGTTTATTTTGATTTTTGGTTCCTCTTCATCTATTGTTTATTTTTGTTATTTCATTTTGATTTGCAGCATCTTGATTTGCATCTTGCTCTACCAAACGCTTTGCCTTTCTTGCCGCTGCTCCTTTTTTCCCAGCTTCTATTCTTTTTGGATTTTTTACTTTTTGTACAGGTATAACTTCACTCTCTTGGTTCTCCATCATTTATATTATCTATATTTTTATTTTATTAAAATCAATATGTCTAACAGTTGTCAGTATTGCTGTAAATGTGTGCTAAGCACATTCCATACCTGGTAATACAACTCACAACAAGCACTTGTCAAAGCA